>AYEL01075373.1:0-31170 GCA_000484575.1 Olivierus martensii | reverse complement strand
TGTTTAATAGAAATATTTATAAATGAAAATTATATTTATATATGTAAACAAAAATATATTCGTTTTAATATTTTAGATCCATATCATTGGGCATGGCTTCCGTATGCTAAAATTCCATTTTCTAGTGAAACCAGAGATTTGGTATTACCACAACTGTCAGATATGAATTTTGTAGAAGACTTATGTGATGACTTATATGAATTATTTAAGGTAAATAAAATTTTGAAATATATATTATTTATTATATAGAATGCTATAAATATATGACTAAAATAGATTATAAATTATATAATGAAAAATAGATATGAAAATTTGCTAAAGACTGCTAAAAGTATTTTAACAAACATAAATAAAAAACTAAATATCCTAAGACAAATTAACACCTACCAAAAAATTTAGAATTAACCTGTAAGTTTAATAATTATTTTTAAATCAAGGCTATATTGCCACTATCTTTGATTTAGTAATTAATTAATTTTTAAATTTGAGTTAAGATGGCACCATCTAGTAATTAATAATTAAACTATAATTTAAACTAATTTTCACAAAATAAAATTTTGCCACCATACCAGAATCAAACCAGGATTTTTGGGATATGACCTCAATGTCGTACCATTTAGGCTACCATGGAATCAAGCAGAATTCCATTTCCAAAAGCTAATGTAATGATTAATTTAGAAAATTTATTAAACTAGGCTGATACTACCACTCCCAGGTGGGCTACATATAGCTATTATATGTTACTCCTCATGGTAAACCTGGACAGACAGACTTGATTCAAATCAGATAATATACTATAAAGCAATCCAACTTGAGGGGAATAATTACAAACTAAATATCCTAAGCCAATTTAATCCCTATCCCATGTTCATCATGAGGGCTTGTGTCTACATAGATAGTCTGCCTGGGAATACTATTATCATCTTAATTCAAAAATGTTTCCAAATTAATCATTACATAAACTTCCAGAAATAGAATTCTGTTCAATGCTACAGTAGTCTAACTGATAAGACATTGGGATGCTATTGAAAGATTTTGATTCAATTCTGATGCAGTTACAAAATTTTATTTTGGGAAAATTAGTCTAAATTATAGTATAATTATTAATTACTAGATAGTACCACCTTAGCATAAATTTAAAAATTAATTAATTATTAACTTAACAGATGGTGGCACTGTAGCCTTGATTTAAAATAATCATTAAAATTACAGTTTAATTCTAAATTACTATATTGGAAATTAATTTGACTTAGGATATTTGGTTTATATTTATTCCCATAGTTAGGTTGTTTTATATTATAAATGAAAAATTAATTCAAACATTATTTAATATAATAAAACATGCTAAATATGATTTAACTAAAAAATCTTATAATATAGAAAGTTATATACAAAATATAATGAATGAGGAAAAAATATTTTAGTCTTTTTAAGTAAATATTATTACACACACTCCTCATGTTATGAACTGAATTTGTATCTAACTTTTGTTGTAATTCAGGTTGTTCATAATTTGATTACTAGTTTCACTGAAAACATATATATATATGTATAAAAGAAATATTCATAATTTGATTACTAGTTTCACTGAAAACATATATATATGTATAAAAGAAATAAATATACAATATGAAATTTATTATTATTATTTGTTTTTTTTTTATTAAAAGAACTGATTGAAGTTAGAGCTATATTGTAATTTCCTTAATTTTTTTTTTTTTTTTAAATATATATAAGCCTTTATATGTATAATTTATTCAGATCAGGAAACTGTGGGAAATTTTTGAATTTATTTACAATACAGAATTGAAACCATGTTGTATTAAATTATTTCATTGCATTATATAAAACAAAAATGTAATTTTAATCATTTTGAAACTAATCAATATTATAGAAAGATGAACTATAATTTACAGAGGTTAATAAATAAAAAATAAAAGGTTTTAAATTTTTATGAACTGTGTAATGTACATTTTGTTTTATTAAAATTATTTTTATTAATATTACAAAATGAATTTTTTTTTAAATCTGCCTCGTAATATGATTTTAAATATGAATTTAATTAAATTATAGAGTGATAGGGGATTTGATCGCCAAATTTTTGAACGTCAAGCTTCTGTAGTCAGAGGTCAGGTGAGTATAATTCTCTTATATTTTTATATTTCATTAAAAAACTAAAACTTTTAAATAATTCAAATTTTCTATTGTATTTTTGCCTTTATAGATATTAAACCTATCTCAAGCACTTAAAGATGGAAAATCTCCCGTTCAGTTGGTACAAATGCCTGCTGTAATTGTTGAAAGAAGCAAGAAAGGAAGGATTAGAGCTATTAATGACAGTTTTACACAAAAATTCCAAGATAAAGCACCATTCTTCTCTTGGTGTTAGTTTTAACCATAATTCCTGTACCAGTCTATCCATTTAAATATTTTTACAAGATGATAATTTCAAAAATGTTAAAAATAATTGTTAATTAAATTATATTTTCAATATAACCATTATTCATTTTATTTAGGAATAAAGTTTTCACTGTGTAATATAAAATATTTAAATTTATACAGGATGATTCAAAAACTTATGTAGAAATTTTAAGAGATGATAAAGGAAGTTAAACTGTGTTATAAAGTCCTGAAGCATTTTTTGATCCAAAGCTTAATTTTAAAGAAGAATGCATTTATACATCACTGATACCACTTCAGTGTTATATACATGATATAGTAATGTTTTATTTTCAAATGTTCTCTCATAAAATGCTTATGAAAAATAACTGTTTAAGAGAAGTTATGTCAGTTATTAATTTATTTAGAAATTAAAATAAAAAAGATTATTAAATATTGATTTTTTTCTACCAATGTCATCTTTACCAAAAAAAATTCACTATATTAGGATTAAAGAAGTTAACTGATTTGAAGCTTAATTTTTTTAATTTTTATAACATTCCTTTAAGACAAATGAAATGAAAAATGATAAAAATTTATAAAAATATCACCATCTTGAATTTTGATGCATGTCTGCATTAAATGTCAATAATGGATAATGCACTCTGGATATTGCTAATTGGAGCAGAAGAAGTTCTTTTATTTAACTTCAGAATTATTTAAAAATTCACAAAAGTATCTAATTTGCTATCTCATGATTATTATAAAATGGAAATGACATCACAGATCTTTAATAACAATATTCTCTAAAGCTAAGCTTTGGACTGAAAAATAGCTCTGGCTTTTTGACTCAATATAATCTCTTTTACTAACCTTTAAAATTTCTGTCTGAATTTTTGAATCAGTCTTTATATATAGTGTTTCTCATAGTCTACATTGAATCTTTCTTTTTTTAAAATATCTTATTCAAAAAATTTATAAACATTTTTATTTTAAAAGAAAAATCAACTTTCAGGTTTATATTTTAAAATACAAATATTTACAAAGCTAATTTTTCTCAATTTAAAACTCATCAGAATAACACTTTTCTGATATTAATATGAAAGTTGTTATTTGTAATAAAATACCATAAAGTATAAACAAATCATTATTGAAATAAATTGATTTCTTTTAGGAATAAACATTCAAAATAATATTTGTTCCTGAAATTAATTTATCTTTATGCAAATTAACAAACGTAAATATGGAGAATTTGTTACTTATTTTTGAGTTTGAATATTCACTTGTTTTTTCAGTTATCACTTTCATTCATATTATATATGCCATATTTCATCAGGAACAACTTTATTTTCTATTTACAACATGAACTGTTATATTAAAAGTTAGAAATTTTTGAAACTTAATTATTGATAATTTTAAGTTAAAAATTATAAAATTTGTTTCTGATTTATAAAAGTACTTAAGAAATTTTTGAAACCAAATATTTCTTTATAAAGATTCAGTGTACATTATAAGAAATACCTTATATTGTGTAATATATGATTTGATGCAGCTTTTAACAAAATAGATTTATCTTTAAATTAAATTTATCTTAATTTTATTAAAAATTTAACATATTTATATTTACTGCAATACAGACAGTTACATCAAAATTCTCTTTATGGTCTCTGCTTATTAAGTTTATAAACATTAAAGGAAAATTATAGATCAAATTATATTATTATTATAAAGTTAATGCAGTAATAATCTTTATTGCTACTATTAATTTGTTTGATTGTGATAATTGCAAAGTTTCCAATGAACTATTATAAAACTATTATAAGCTCAATCAATGGTCAGTTATTGTTCTTCTTATTGCAGTGGTGTATTAAATTGCCATACTAAATGCTATGTAAGGTCTTTATGAATATGTAAATTCTGTGATTTTATTATTCTAGTCACTTTACTATCCTTTAAAACAGTTCTGGTCATGTATGTTTTAATTAAAGGACCATAAAGAAAATTCAATTGAAGGGTCAGTAAAATGCATTTAAAATATTTTAAATATTTTTATTACATTAAAAAAATAAACTTCATTTAAATCAATTTATGAATAATTATATTTTGATTTTATAAAAGTTACATAAAAATAATTTTTTCCAAATAATATAATATGATTCATAACTGATTTGTAAAATGAATTCATTTATTTTAATACTGTAATCAACATTAAAATTTTATTATTTAATATAATAATAAATGTTGCCAAAAATAAAAATATTTGTATACACGATTGCTTCAATGATGTCAATTTATACAAAAATTATTGAATTGTTTAATTTTCTTAATATTTTCTATTGAGAAAAATGATTTAAATGTAAAGAATAGATTGTAGAAATTTTATAACAATGCAGCAAACCTTTTAACAAACTTTTTACCAATATAAGCTGTTCTAAGTTTTATTTTTTAGGTTTCATATTTGAACTTGCATTTAAGGATTATACTTCCTTAAAAATCAATGCAAGTTATTTTAAATACTTGAATTTTGCTAAATTCCAGAACATAAAGTCCATAATAAGAAGTTGGAATTTAAAATTCAATGTAAAAATTGTTTATTTGATATAATTCAATAACTATCAATTCTGAAAACAAAATTTTTGAAATATTTTATTTGTTAAAGTTTCACTTTGTACTTTTGCAGTTAAATCTTGTTTTCTTAACTGCACAGATATCCTATTACAAAACTATTTTCTAACTTGATTGATATGAAACTGTAAATGTATTGCATGAATGTAATCAATTCACATAAAATTGATATATTCACTTTACCATTTTAAAATTTCTATTTGTTATCAATTGTCAATAAATTAATTTTCATGTATTGCTTTCTTTTTTAAAACATTATGAAAATAGGAGAAAGATATTTTTCTCAGATTTCTAACAATTACTGATATATATATATTATACATCAATTTTTAATTAGGAATTTTTTCAAATTTATTAGTGAGGAATCAAGTTATGTAATATTAAAAGTTTTCACTTGGGGTCTAATATAATAGCTTTAGCAAAACCAAATATTAATATTAATCTCATAGATATCACATTACACCTAATATATCTTTTGTTAGGTTACATTTCT
Organism: Olivierus martensii; assembly: GCA_000484575.1. Classification (NCBI taxonomy): domain Eukaryota; kingdom Metazoa; phylum Arthropoda; class Arachnida; order Scorpiones; family Buthidae; genus Olivierus; species Olivierus martensii. Next base: position 25,673 of record AYEL01075373.1, on the reverse strand, counting down.
GAATAAAATATCAGTTTTAAATTTATATAATTACTAAATATGAATATATAATTGAAACAATCAATTGAATAGTGTGATATATTAACTGAATAATAAAATATTACACTAAAAATTAATCTTCAGAATTTAGAATAGCTTATTTTTTTAAATCTAATAATAGTTATACAAGATTAGAAACAGTTACACTGCCAAACTGATATAACTTCCAATACTATAAGCACTATGGCAGGAAAATAAAATTATACACAAAACGTAAAACGTAATAAAATTATACACAAAATTATACGTTTTGTGTATAATTTTATTTTCCCGTCATAGTGCTTATAGTATTGGAAACTAATAATAGTTGTCTTTTTTTTTTAATTATTTCAATTAGGAAGGGAAAATATTTGGATTTTGCTATCAATTCAGTAGGCTTATTGTGTTAACAATATCTAATATACCAGTAAATTTATTCTGTGTATAATGAAGGCGAAAATTTTTTGAAATTACAAAAAGTTAATTTCAAGATTCAACACAAATTTTCATATTAGAATTAAGAAAAATTGTATTGCTTTATTCATTGATTGATATAAAGGACTATAGGAAATTGCATCTATAAGAAATTTCTTGGACTTGCGATTAGATTACATTTCTGAATAAAATATCAGTTTTAAATTTATATAATTACTAAATATGAATATATAATTGAAACAGTCAATTGAATAGTGTGATATATTAACTGAATAATAAAATATTACACTAAAAATTAATCTTCAGAATTTAGAATAGCTTATTTTTTTAAATCTAATAATAGTTATACAAGATTAAAAACAGACACTGCCAAACTGATATAACTTCCAATACTATAAGCACTATGGCAGGAAAATAAAATTATACACAAAACGTAAAACGTAATAAAATTATACACAAAATTATACGTTTTGTGTATAATTTTATTTTCCCGTCATAGTGCTTATAGTATTGGAAACTAATAATAGTTGTCTTTTTTTTTTAATTATTTCAATTAGGAAGGGAAAATATTTGGATTTTGCTATCAATTCAGTAGGCTTATTGTGTTAACAATATCTAATATACCAGTAAATTTATTCTGTGTATAATGAAGGCGAAAATTTTTTGAAATTACAAAAAAAAAAGTTAATTTCAAGATTCAACACAAATTTTCATATTATAATTAAGAAAAATTGTATTGCTTTATTCATTGATTAACATAAAGGACTAGGAAATTGCATCTATAAGAAATTTCTTGGACTTGCGAATAGATTACATTTCTGAATAAAATATCAGTTTTAAATTTATATAATTACTAAATATGAATATATAATTGAAACAATCAATTGGATAGTGTAAAAATTTCTTGGGCTTAAGTTTGTATGCTTAGAGCGATTCTATAATCAGTTTATCTGTGATTATAGAGAGCATCTTTTTCTTGCAGGAAATGTCAATAAAATAAAGGAACATTTCTATTTCAGTCAACTAATTCAAAAATTATAGATAGCATATCAGTTTTAAATTTATATAATTACTAAATATGAATATATAATTGAAACAATCAATTGGATAATGTAAAAATTTCTTGGGCTTAAGTTTGTATGCTTAGCACGATTCTATAATTAGTTTTATCTGTGATTATAGAGAGCATCTTTTTCTTGCAGGAAATGTCAATAAAATAAAGGAAAATCTATTTCAGTCAACTAATTCAAAAATTATAGATAGCATTTATTTACAGAATGTATAGAATATTAATAATTTGTCTTGATGTGTATGTTGGCTATTTTTTGTTGTTTCGTTATCCCCACAAAAGGTACAATTTGTCTACAGTGGTAAATAAATAAAATAAATATTTACAGAATATACCAGCAATGTATAAGCTCACTAAAGGTGTATTTCTTTATTGGACGGTTTTCTCACCGATTAGACTGGTGGTGGCGGAAATTGTTTATTTCTTTTCGAGAATGATACGGACATGTTTCATTTTTCCCGTGATTGGAAGGAGAGTTAGTTTTTACCCAATAACATGAAAAACGAAACATGTCAGTGTCATTTTGGAGAAGAAATAAACAACTTCCGCCACCACCAGTCTAATCGGTGAGAAAACCGTCCAATAAAGAAATGCACCCTAATAGTTTATCAATTTCGTTAAAATCATTTTTTTCATTTGATACTATTCTTAAATTTATGAATTTTCTATTCTCCAGTTTTAACCTTACTATATATGCAATAATGATCCACATAATCTGGAATTTCTATAGCTATTTGGGGCTTTAAAATTTCCGTGATTTGGAATAATCGAAAAAATGTCGATAATATAAAAGAAGTTAAAAATGCAGACAAACGATAGTTTTGTCTGCATTTTTAACTTGATTAATAAAACCAAACTGAGATCCTCAGTTTGGTTTTATTAATCAAATAAATTTATGTAATTCTAGATACTTTTAGTATTTTTTCAAAATATTTTTCCTTAATTGCTTTTTAAACTTTACTTTTTCCATTGGAAAAGGAAAGTACTGTATGTGAATTATAGTTCATATATAATACTGTACTCTGTACAGTATCCTTTATTAACAAGTTATCGGGGCAGTTGTCCGTCATCTCGATTATTTAGTATAGGCCTATATATTGTATGATTTGGATAAATAATGTTAGGTTAACCACACTGATAATGATCGATTATACCAGGCCGACGGAGTCATTTTAGTATCTGAGGCAAGAATGAAAAATTGAGCTGTCTGAGATATAGTAAAAAATTTAATTGTGATTTATTTTAAAAAAATATCTCGCGCACATTTTATTAAAAATAAAAGGATTGCCAAAAAGTAAAAGTTTCACTCAGAAATTACAGTATACATAAAATATTTATAGTAATATATATCCCAGCAAAAACAAAAGTGGGCCAAGTTCTATTCTATCAATTTGTTTGGCCACCAAAAGAGTAGAGATCTAAAATAGGTGCCAAGTTCCATTCCAACCCAAATGTCAAAAAATGAGATTTAAATACTGAAATAAATCAATACAGTGTCACAACTTCAGGCTTTTACTTGGCAAGATTTAATATCTATGATAGCTGGGTAATAACTTAATATAACTCAAAAACTTGCTAAGTAAAAGCCTGAAAGTGAAACTGTATTGGATTTATTTCATTATTTAAATCTTATTTTTCGACATTGGGGTTGGAAAGGAACTTGGCACCTATTTTAGATCTCTACTCTTTTGGTGGCCAAACAAACTGATAGAATAGAACTTGGCCCACTTATTCACATTTTTGTTTTTGATGGGATATCAGTACTTTTTGATAAGTTGTTATATTGAATAAACACGCTAAATGAATAATCTGAGATAGAACTTAGTCATTTTTCACATTTACGTTTTTGATGAGATATCAATACTTTTTGTTAAGTTATTATATTCTATTTCTTCAAACACGCTAAATAAATAATAATCTAAGATAGCTAAATAATTCTTCGCGCGACGCCATTTTTTTCCTTTTAACCGATGTTTATGATATATCCGTTTCGTATTAATAGTGGTTTAATACAGGTGGTAAAGTATGTTTTCGAGCGGAACCACGAGAATATTTCGTAATAACTGATATATTCATTACATTCACCAATATATTCATTAAAAAAAGATTGCTATATAGGTGACGCCGCACAGCCAGATGCGACGCGCTCGATCGCTTCGGGTGAAATAAGTCGCAAAAATAATTGAAAAATTGGCATTTTCAGAATTTTCCTTTACTTGTATCCTAAGATCTATATTTGTGTTAAATTTCAAGACTCGACGTCTACGGGAAACACCATATAATTTTGATGAGTGAGTCAGTGCCCAAATTTGCGATTTTCTGGGGCTTCTATTAAACAATGTATTAAAGTTTGAAATTTTTACAGGGTCGTGAGAGAATAAAGCTTAACAACATACACAATTTTCGTTTTACTAGCTTAATCGGAAGCGATGTTATGGAAATGGCAAATATGGCTTAAGTTGGTTCGTGTAAATATACACACTGTGTGCGCCGCGCGAACTTAGCCCGGCGCACTGACGTGCGCCTTGATTTTTTCAATAAAATCTCAAACACTAGTATTATATAAAGATAAAATTCTGTAACGTTGACTGGAGGATCGACAGCTCAGTCTTAGGTCTCAGACACGTTATCAAAGAGCAATCGCTCTGCTCCGCCGAAAGACACTACAGAGGTCTGTAACACAGTTTAATCTTGTGAACCGTGATTTAATCATAGCTGCCGCTGGGACGCGGTTCGGCATCTCTGTCATGGTCCACTCAACCGCTAGGCCCAGAGTTTCAACTCGGCCACTCTCCCCGGCTGAGTGCCACAGTGAGCCGAGGATCAGAACTTCGCCTTCCCTCCAGGATTCTCGGTTTCGGACATAATTGCTATATTTGTGATGTCACCATCACATTCCATCTCTACCCGAAGGATCGAGATGACTAGAGCCTGCTCTAGAATAAGAGCTAAGGCTACACCATGAGACCTTTAGTAATCAAAAGGTGATAAACCACTGCTTTACTACCTTTTAGAGGATCCGGATCATACGTCTCCAGTTTTTCAGGAAAGGGCCGAACTCGACTCATTGAACCCATCCTTCAACCTTCTACTTGACATGTTTTGGCCAGCCCTATGATGGGCTCTAAAAGTGGCTATGGTCAAATACATATACCGTGAGTTTTTCTTGAAACCAAACACACTGAATTTTGGCATCGAGCCAATTCGGATGCATCTATCATGCGAACACTCTGATTTTTGGCATCGAGCCAATTCTGATGCATATATCACGTCAGGAATCGCTTTTGGCATCGAGCCAATTCTGATGCATCTATCACGTCAGGAATCGTTCCCTACGAAAATTTAATTTATTACTTTTAATTCTAACGATATTTATTTATTATTGCATCCAAGAAACAAAAACGATTTAACACACGATATTTATTTATTATTGCATAAAGAGAAAACGATTTAACACACAAGATTATTGGATTTTAATTCTGGTGTAATTACACATTTGAAATATATCACTGAAAATTTACATGAAAAGATGTGCGGCAAACAGAAATTCTGTTGTTGCTATAGCGACAGCCTAGAAACGCAGACGTGCCGCAATTCGAACATTTTAAAAAATGTTCGAATTAAAAATTTAAAATAAATTTTCGTAGCGAGCGATTCCGGATGTGATAGATGCATCCGAATTGGCTCGATGCCAAAATTCAGTGTGTTCGGTTTTAAGAAAAACTCACGGTATATATAATGATTCGGCGAATAATTCAAGATAATCTAACGCTATATGACTGCTTTACTTTACTAAATAAACTAGTGCGTTACTTTTGTATTCAGTTTTATGAAATAATATGGATCTCTGTAGTAGGGAAAGTTGGGGTAAAACCAGGTAGGCGGTTCAAACCGGGTACCCCTGTATCTCCACGATGATTGCTGCAATTTAGCAGCGAACTTACAAACTACCTCTAAACCACGATTATGCTAGTAGGAACTGAATTGGAGACGACGATACACGCTAGTTGCTTTGGTAAAACTGTTTTAAGTTTTTATTCTGATATATTTCAATAAAAACTTTAAACAGTTTGTGATTAACTTACACCATTCTGTATTACCATATACAAGAAGAATCATTATCAATAAGTGTACTTCTGCATTCATTAACTTTTAAGAACTTTTTTAATACATTAATCAATATTTTACCGTATCATTGAATATAGATATGTCATTTTTATTAAAACATGTAGTGGAGTAAAATTGGATAGTACCCATGTGTTAGTAGCCGGTATACCCAGAAAAAATAGATAAAATGACTTCTAAATGAAAACTTTTTAAAACCACAAAAAGTCAATGACACAAAAGAGGAAAGCAAATGAAAGAGATAAAGGAAGTAAAGATTAAAAAAAGAAAAACAGTGAAAATTCAGAATCATCGTCAGAGGAGAAAGAAAACACTGAAGCCTGCATATTTTGTAACGAATTATATGCACATTCCAAATAAAAGGAAGGATATATCCAGCGTTGCACGTGTCGAGGGTGGGCCTATGAGGCTTGTTCAAATACAGAGAAAGAGGATGACACATTTACATATGATTTTTGTTGCTAAAATAAAAAACATAATGTTTTTTTTAATTTTTATAAATAAAAAATTTGAAAATATGGACTGTTACATGTATTCAATTGGGTACCAAGTTTTACCCCACCCATGGGGCAAAACCGGGTATTTGCAATTTTTGTTCCTTAGGGAAGGGGGTTTTTTAAATAAACTTTTGACATAAAAACTCGTAGTTCCTGATAGATTAGCACTTATTGAAGCCTAATAATATAATTTAAAAAATTTTTCTATTCAAATTCAAAATTAAGGTACCCGGTTTTGCTTCCCTTCCCCTACCTTAGGCGGAGCAGAGTAATTGCCCTCTGAAGCAGAGTATCCGAATCCCTGTCGATGGAGATAAAATTCATTCATCGTCTTGTGTGCCATAAGAGGGACTAAACAGAGCACTATTTCCCTAGTGTCTTGACGATCCTTTCACTACCTTCTTTTGCTTTACTTTACGTGAGGAGTAAAGAGGATCTGAGTAATCCTCTTCCATTCTTCAAATGATTTTACTCTGAGTATACCTTCTGTCTCTTTTAATAAAGGCGTGTGTCCGAGAATGAGAAATATAAGCTGAACTTGAAAACTTCTCATTTGAAAACAATAAAACGGAGTAAACCGATGTTCAAAATGCCAGTACAATAATTATTAGTAATAAATTTATAAATTGATTGTTCTGAAGGAGGAAAATCCTACATTATGTAATAAATTTCAGGAAGGGAAAATATTTTATATAAAATTTATATTCCTATATTTCAATTATATTTTTGAAATACTAAATTTTCCTGTTTCAGTATCCACAAATACCGGTATTAAAAATTACATTAATTTATAAATGTTTAAGATATATTTTAAAATATAAATTCGGAGTTTTACTGTAGTTAATACAGTAGACAATTATTAATACAATATAGTCAGTGGCGGATTTTTGCATAGGCTGTGGCGGCGGCTTGTTTTATGATGATAATGCATATTTAATTTTTTGATACGATTTTTAATAAGATTTATACATCACAATAATGTTTCTGAATCCAAGAATACCTGTACAATTAACCCGACAGTTTTACAACAGACTATGAATACCGTGAATACGACTCGTACTTACCGTAGGTAAACAATGCAACAAAATTTGAAAAATCTTTGAATCAAAGAAACATAACGTAATAACGATATATCACATATCAGAGTAGTATTTAAAGGAGGTGTTCAATATTTTTTCATTTGTTCTTGAGAGAGATGAATCAAGAGTTCGTCTGCTTTTTGTAAATTAGTGATTATTGATGAATATGCTGCATCTAAAAGTAGAATAGTACCATTATAAATTAATGTTATATGTTGTTTGCAGTGCTGTTGTAATTAAAGCTTTTATTGAACAATGTTAAATTATTAGAAAAAATTATTATTTGTTAGATTTTATGATATATGTATTTTTCTAAAAATAAAAGAGTTGATCTTTTTAATTTATTTTAATAGGGCCCCAAAATTCTCTCACGCTTCGGGCCCCTTTAAGGCAAAATGCCACTGCCTATAAAAGATTCATTTTCGAATATTATAGGCCTATTGTATTCACTTACATTCTATACTTAATAATTTTAAAATAAGAAGTTTTTATTATACAAAATACTATACAAATCGATTTGACAAATACGTATTCATCTGCAATTTTCATGTTCATATATAGTTTGATTAAAAAATTACATAAGAAGAAAAAAAAATTAGGAATTCATGATATTGAAATTTTCAGAATAAAGAAAATTTTTAACCGACTATGAATGTATTCAATAGCAATTAAATTTTTTTTACATTTTTGATTAATAATAAATTTTCATTGGAAACAACATTATTTCAATAATTTTTAACAATTCTTTCCATCGGTTTTGGTGTATTTCGAAAAGATAAACTGCGTGTTTGCTGACTGCATATTGATTTTCAGTTTTTAATACAGTCAAACCTGTTTTTAATGCGGTCGGTTTTTGTGCGATATTTTTTTTTTGTGCATTTTTATGTGCAATTTTTTTGTGCAGTATATAAAAAACATTCCATGAAATGCATATGACGAATAAAAATTAATTAAAAAAATGTAATTAAAAAAAATAACGCACAAAAACCGACCGCATAAAAACAGGTTTGACTGTAAACTGATTTAGAACTTACTATTAATTTTCATTTTATTTTTTCAGATAGTGACGTTTCGATTTGTATTTACTTCTGTCATGTTTTCTACAGTTTAGATAGAATCAATTTATCAATGAAGTAAGATACTTATATTTATATAATTTTAAATACGTAGATTGATTTTGTTTGATAGATTTAAGCACTTTTGAAAATCTGAAGATATGGAGGTGCATTTGGTTTCCTTTTCGAAAAATTTCTCTCTTTTATTCCTGTCAATAAATTTTTATAATTTTGAACTATAACCGAATAATGACTTTATAATTCAGCTTAGGCTATACAGTATGTAATGTTTAAGGTTAAAGCAAAACGTTCGAATTTTCATTCTGAATATCTGAAGTGTTTAAATTCCATTTGCTGAAAGTATTATGTAGATGTTCCCTTGAAGTTTGTGTTTTTATATATAATACGAAAAAACAATTAATATAGTATAGAAAATTCTTATTTTAACAAATTTCCTATTCATTAAACAATGGAATACTTAGAATTAATTTTTATTATAAATGCCCTACTAATAAAATTATATTTATATATAGGTATAGAAATAAAAAATGGCATTGTATATCCATTTCTTTACCTATATCAATTATTATTTGGAAGATTACATAAGTTTACATAAATTCTTTTATATTGAATATAAACAATAATTCTGAAAGATTTAACAACGATTCATATAATTCCACAATAATAGAGTATATTAAAAATGAAAAGACCTTAAAGAAGAGGAAGTAGGAGTTGCTTTCTAAGAAATAAAAATTCTAGTGAGTAATATTATCATCAACATCTAGCAATCGCTATAGTATCTTAGCTATTTTTTTTCGTTTTATTACAATATAATAATAATATCATGGTTAGTAATTAGTTAATTTATATTTGCCGAAGATATGGATTATTTTGTACTCCACCTCTAGTTGACCAATATTTATGATGGAGACTGACCGAGAGTTAAAGGATGAGAATCAACAGACCGGATCAGGACTCTTCTGAAAGATCTGAAACTGTGATATAGCAAGTCCATCCTGGTTCCAATACGTGGATTTCTAGCACATTTCTAAATAGCCATTAGTATAATGAAATTAGGATTTCATTATATTAAATTACTGATATAAATATTTTTCAACAAAATCGTATAGTATATATTTTTTTCAATTTTAGAATGACAGACATGATAAAAGTTCAAGATATCCAAACAATAAGATATGTGAAACTACTGGAAATTTTCAGAAGAGAGTTCAACCATGAACGAAATGTCATAACATTTACAATTACAATTTTAAATTTAATATTAATTTTTATATTATAATATAATATTATAGTTAATTTGTAAGAAACTTTTATATGGTTTTAGGTAAATATCTTAAGTACTGTAAGGGCCGATCATCTAGTTCTCTCTATCTCAAGAAAGAAGAAACTCCAATTTAAATGTTTGTGTGAGGGGACGGCTCGTAATTTATTTATTAATTATTACAAGGATCTCAGTTGACTTTCAGTTTAAGTTAGCCAGATGGCCGCGTGATAAAGCAGTTGCTTACTACCTGGAAGATCCGGGTTCAATTACGTATCCCACACCTCCAGCTTTATTTCTGGATCCGCCTCGTTGAATCCCATCTTTCACCTGATGCTCGCGGTGGGCTCTAGAGCCTTGCCACTACAAGGGGAGGACACAGCTGACCCCCACCGATTTTGATCCGCTTGCATTGGTGAAAATACATCAAAAATGAGTGAATACGTGTCCGAGATTTTCATTAGAAAATACATAAAAATGAGTGAATACGTGTCCGAGCTTTTCATTGAATGTACACAGCTGACCCCCCACCGATTTTGATCCGCTTGCATATGGTGAAATTACATCAAAAATAGTATGGTGAAAATACATCAAAAAAGAGTGAATACGTGTCCGAGCTTTGTATGAATATGGCCTTCTAATAGTATTTTTTAACACTTGAAAATTCGAACTTTTGATAATTCAGCTTAAAAACTTTTAACACTTGAAAAATCGAACTTTTGATAATTCAGCTTAAAAACGACAACATATCCATCACTTGAAAAATCAAACTTTTGATAATTCAGCTTAAAAGCGATGGATAACTTGAAAAATCGAACTTTTGATAATTCAGCTTAAAAGCGATGGATAGAAGAAAAATCGAACTTTTGATAATTCAGCTTAAAAACGATAGATAGATAATAGATCATAAAAATCGAACTTTTGATAATTCAGCTTAAAAGCGATGGATAGATAGCCGCTCACTAGGTGCACAGATAGCGCACTCGATAAATACGTGGCTCGTGACCAGATGCACAGATAGCGCACTCGATAAATACGTGGTTCGTAATCTCAAGGTAGTGGGTTTGAATCGGGGTTGATGTGCATTGTTTTTTTTTTATGCATCACTATTTTGTTTAAATAGCAAAATCTGAATAAAGTATAATATTTTAGATTCGTTTTATATAAACTCATGTTTTATAAAATTAATAATAATTAAAATAAATTAATTAAAATGTACAGTACATAAAAAATATAAAAAATGAAAAACAAAAAATAATTTTTCGATGCATAAGAAAAAATGCACATCAACCCGGATTCGAACCCACTACCTTAAGATTACGAGCTACGTATTTATCGAGTGCGCTATTTGTGCACCTGGTGATCTGCTATCTATCCATCGCTTTTAAGCTGAATTTCAAAAGTTCGATTTTTCAAGTGTTAAAAAATACTATTAGAAGGCCATAGTTTCAAAAATTCAATTTTTCAAGTGTTAAAAAATACTATTAGATGGACATATTCAGGAAAAGCTCGGACACGTATTCACTCATTTTTGATGTATTTTCACCATACGCAAGTGAATCGAAATCGGTGGGGGGTCAGCTGTGTCCTCCCCTTGTTAGTTACATCCAACTGAAAGCGACATAAGACATTTAGAAATTCGTAGTTTAAATATTAAATTTATAAGGGCCGATCACCATAATTTCCTTATCTGAAGAAAAAGAAAGCCTAACCTAGATATTTATTGTAAGAGGACGGCTCATAATTTTAAATATATTATAATAATATAAAAATATGTGCAATTTTTTAATAATTCTATGTAGATTTATTTTTTGTTAATAAATTTAATCGGTTGTCTATTATCTGACAGGAAAACATAACACTTAAATAACATTCATCGTGGTAATTCATAAAATCTGAACATTCACTCAATCGCCGCATCCATTTTTTAATATAACAAGCATACTGCATCTATATAACACAATTACATAACCTAAACACGTGTCCCAAAATCCAACATCTGGGTCCCAGTCCCGGGAAGTGGACGTCAATTAATAATTATCATTATCAATTGGCGGCTGAAAAGGCTCTGGTACATTTATTATAATTCTAACAGTGATATGAAATAGAATTCTAGTCTATGAAATTTTTAACTACATAGAACGAAAGTCTATTTTGTTTAAATAGCAAAATCTGAATAAAGTATAATATTTTAGATTCGTTTTATATGTTAACTCATGTCTGATATTAATATATCGTGTCACCTATAGTAATAATTCGTAAGTCATATTACTTTTATTCATTCTGTATGTTTTTGAAAAATATTCTATTGGCCTAATAATAATAAAATTTTCTCTCATCTACGAATTTGATATTACAAACTTCGATGATTATATTTTTAGATAATATTATATTACTAGCGAAATTTGCCTGGCGTTGCCCGGGCGTAGTTTAAAAACGTTGAAACATATACAGTGTTTGGGAAAAACTTAGTTTTGATTATTTGCATGTTGAATCATTCTACAGTTGCAGTTGTTCTTTAAAACAATCCTCGTAATTTTCAGAAGGTTCACGAACTTATCAGTTAATGTCCTTCCACTCTTTGATTTGAATAAAATTTACTTCGAGGAATATTGAAATTCGTAATACTGTACTTTGATATTGTGTATTATACGTACCGAAAACTTGATCATTTTGCCAATCTTCATTGTATTCAAGAAGAAATTTTTTAATTGGAAAATTATCTCATGTATTGATTCCATTTATTATTTCAAACTTCATGTTTATTGAAATGTTATACAGTGGATTCCGCTTAATTGGGACACGTCAGGACTAAGCCATTTTGTCCCAATTAAGCGGCTGACCCAATTAAACGAAGTAATAATAAATTCTAAAATAAAATATGTAATTCGTAGGTAAATAAATAATAGGGTAAAAATATTAATAATTAGGTACCTATTTTAATGCTTATTAGAATAGGTACCGAATTATTAGCTTTTTACCAATCTCCTCTAATTCCGTCTTCAACACTGGGCCACTGATATTCACGCCTTGCCCGATAACTATAGAAAACCATTGATATAATGCTTCTTCGACTTCTGAACCCTTTCCATCATGCGTTCTTTTGGATGTCCCCGGAATTTCTTTCTGTAATGCCTACTCCTCACGCAGTTGATTTCTTGTAGGAGACGCGCTATATTAGATTTTGGTTTATTTCAGCGAGTCTACCATGGCTTGTATTAAATGGCTAACTTTTAATTTTATCCAGCCATACAGTTTTACTTGAAAGTGTAAAATTCTTTCTTGGCATCTTGGCAAAGATATTTTAAAATTTTAAATAAAATCAACACTGTAAATAAATATCGCTAGGTACAGTAACGGAAGACTCTTGAGTAGACGCACACTTGCCAGACTCACGACGATAGATAACTGACTCTCATCACGCTAGTGTTGCCAAATACAGTATTGTTATGTATTATTTATCAATGATGATATTTACTTATAATTTTACTAAAGAATGGATGTTTATATTAGTGCGGCGACAGTGTGTCGACGATGTGTATGTAATAAGACGATAAGAAACGACTCGCTCCATTGAGTTAGTCCATATTGTCTTGTAGAAAGGTTTAATCTGAAAAAAAATTACCGGTATAATAAAATGTTATAATTTTTATATAAGGAATTTTTAAGAAAGCACACAATAAGTATTAATGTACGTAGTGTTGCCATACTTTCGAAAAATCTCTAAACTATATCAAAAATTGAAAACTGCTTTTCTTCTACTGTCCCAAATTAAGCGAAAAGTTGTCTTAAATTATGTATTAGTTTATTAGTTTGGTTTCCGTTCTTTGAGATTTGGCGCAATTATGCGTTGCCCCAGTTAAGCGGAATCCACTGTATTAATAATAATATTATGTATTAGTTTATTAGTTTGGTTTCCATTCTTTGAGATTTGGCCTGGTGGTCCAATTAAGCAGAATCGACTGTTTTTATTAGTTTATTAGTTTGGTTTCTGTTCTTTGAGATTTGTCCCAATTACGCGGCTATCCCAAGTAACCCGATGTTCCAATTAAGTGGAATCCACTGTATTATCATCAAACTAATTGAATTACAACTGGAAGAAATTATTTATTCTTTCTGAATTTATTAAAATATATAATCACGGAATTAGTTATGATGTGACGATATCTATTTGTTGCGTCACAATGATGTCTTGGATTTTGTGACGACATCCCGATTTCGAACAAAATCATTTTACTGTATACAGTAATTCATTTATTATAGCATTTGGAATCAGGTGGCTGATTCCAAATGCTATTATTTATTCTATTTTGTTACATGTATGTATTTTTCTAAAAATAAAAGAATTGATTTTCTATTATTTTAATAGTGCCCCAAAAATCTTTCATACCTCGAACCCTCTTAAGGCAAAATCCTCCACTGAATATAGTAATATCATTGAATTTGATGTTTAATGAAAATATTTTTCACTACCTCAAATTTATTTTCGATTTGTTTCAAAATGCCCATTTTGATTAGAGGCGGATTTAGAAAAACTTGTAAAGGACTTTCTTACATTTTATTCTCATAATTTTCATTGATTGATGATAATTTATATACGGTACTGTGATACACTTTATCACGATCCTAATCATTCTCTTACTTGTTCTCATAGGTGGTGCCTAAATTTATTAAAAAGAATATTATTGATACTTTATTATTTCATAAAACAATTCCTTTTATATCGTTTTTATTCCTAAATGGAATACAGATTATCCATTGTTCGTCAATACGATAACGGGCATAATTATTATCCATTTCGGATGAAATTCGTATATTGTATATGTTATTGTAGGACCGTCAGAGAAATTTTAGTGTCTGAGGAAAGAATGGAAAATTGTGCCTTTCCAAAAAATATTTAAAAATATAACTTATTTTAAAATATCAATACATCTATAGTAGATGTTTTAATAAGAATAAAAGGATGTCAAAAAATAAAAACTGTTTAAATTGCAATATTGTCATACATAATAGCGTTATCGGATTTATGTTTAGTATTTTCAAAAAAAGAATATTCTTAGCCTATTTTCTGAAGGAAATGCAGGATTATAAGATCGGACTTTGTCTGAATGCTTGTTATTTGTCCCCCACTAATAACATTAGAACTAATTAGCAGATTTTCATGAAATTCGGTAGGGATATTCTGCTGTTAAAAGCCACCTCGATAATGCCGCATCCTTTAATCCACAGGATTATAAGATCGGACTTTGTCTGAATGCTTGTTATTTGTCCCCCACTAATAACATTTGAACTAATTAGCAGATTTTCATGAAATTCGGTAGGGATATTCTGCTATTAAAAGCCACCTCGATAATGCCGCATCCTTTAATCCTATAGGGTAGACTATTTCTGCAGGATAGAATTTCATTTTAGTTTATATTATTGTCAATAGATGGCATTAAGTGTTAGCAGTTTAGGATATATGGAGATAGTACATGGTTTACCTGATTTCTTATTACAGCACCATGTATTTCAATATGTATCAATGATGTTACAGTCCCAATATGATGACATCATCAAACAACAATATTTTATGAATGTCATGCTGACGTAATAATTGTGACATCACGATGATGTCATCACTCATGACATGATGTCATCGTGGCATCTGTACTGGTTAAATTAACATTAAAATTGGACACACAAACCAATGGAATTCAATGCTAAATAAATAAAATATAAATGATATCTGTTATGTTCTTTATCTGGGATATTAACACAAGATTCAATTGCATTGTATTCAGTGATTTAATATTTACATATTACAGGAAGTACAGATTGTAGTAGAATCGTCTATCGAACAACACGGTGCCAAGACAAGAAGTGGAGTTTCCACTACAATGAGACACTTTTATAAACATGGAAATCATATGGATGTTGCCATCTGAGATGTACATAAACATAATATCATTGGTGTTGCCATTTCGGCATACAAATAATCATGACAATATCTTCGGAAAGTAGGTAATTTTAATTTTTTCTCGAACTTATTTCTTTTTCGGCCGAAATTTTTGATTTAAAAGATTTTTACAAAATTTTTTTTATAACATGTTTCTCGTAATACAAAAAGTTTGAGTTTTTTATAACACAAGCCCCATAGTCGAGTAGGCTGGACAGAAATCAGAATATATATTTCTTCTATATATTCTAGACAACTGTATTCAAGTCGCTTCGATTATGTATTTATATAAAATTAATTTTCTCAAATTTTTTAGAAAAACTAATTTTTCATAAGATGAAAGATAAAAATCTAAAATCAAATAAATAAATTATAGATAATACTAAAATATTGATTAATTCTATTAAAATCGACAATATTTATTCTTAATTGTTCATTTTTTATTTTATTTAGGAAAAAATGAGAAAATACGAATGTAAACAGTAGTCTGCCATTTTGGAAGCACTTTTGATGTTTACATTAACCACCACTAACTTCGGGAAATTTCTACCCAGCCTACTCGACTTCGAGATTTGTAGTATAGGTATAGGTTATGTTTGGTGGAATAAACTATCTGGGATTCAATTACAGCAAAGTAAAGAATATTATGGCTGTTTATGTTTGAGAGGAGATGATACATCTCGGAGGACAAAGCAGTGGCTATACCCTCCATATAAACAGAAAAGAAGAAGAGAGGAGATGATTTTCTTCTATGTTAGATTTTCTTGAAATAAATTCGAAAATTTATAAGAAATGCATATAAAAATTATTCAAATAAAGGAAAATTACATAAAACTATTAATTAAAATGACAATATTTAGATAAATTTACGATATTTATCAGCTAATTACACGACATAACCTCATTAATCAAAATTTGTATAGTACTCGATTTTTTATCGATTTTTTAAAAATACAATCCGAATTTCTTTATTCGTGGCTTTTTTATTTTGAGGACCAGCCGCTTATCCAGAAATATCAAATATTTCGTTGGATGACTAAAATTTCATATAAAAAATTGTTTCGTCGATATCATATATAGAACAAAAAGTTGCAAAATAAAATAAAATTTGAAAATTTTTACACTGTTAAAAAGAGATTAAGAAACTTAATAAACTCTAAAAAATTTTAAATATTTCGATGGAAATTAAGCGAAATACGACAATTTTATTTTTTTTGAGAAAATAGTTAGGCTTAATTCACAAAATGGCCGACACACACCCATAAGCAAATTTTTAGCATTCCGGCACGCAATAAGCTAGATCAGGTGTGCCAAATTCAGATGTTGTAGAGAGCCATTTAACGGACAATGCATATCAAGAGGGCTGTCACTAAACATTCACATCGATCGCATTCTCAATTGTTTAAACTTTATAAAAATAGCTATTTTATAGAAGAATTATATTTGAAAAAAAATTAGGTACAGTACATTCTGTAAATAAAATAAAGAAAATACTGTATATAAAATTAAGTTTTTTTTTATTCGAATTACGAGTTTTTATTATAAAATATTATTATGTTTATGAATTATGTACAATAATTAAAATATGTAAAATATATGATTATTAAAAATGTTTATGGTAGTCAGTAAAGCAAATTTGACATGCTTGCTTTAGAATCCCAATATATATATATTTCATTCAGGTCGATAATATTTATGCAAGATAATCCCCAAAATATTGTATGAGAACATCCTCTTATTAGGTCAGTAATATTGACTCGATATCGATCATTTTCAGTAGATTTGTTCAGTAGTAATGTACGATCTAATAACATGTGAATTTTATCTAAACTGCATAACATATATGCAAGATAGCATCTAGAGGAGGATTGGAAATATATAGTAATTTTTTCTATGGAATGAAAAAAATCAAAAATAATCAAATGCTTGGAAAATAAAATGACAAATAGGCCCCTAGCCATTTTTTATAAATTATAGCAAATATTTATTTTCTCATTCCTCTGCTTATTTTTTATATACAGTATTAGATGTCTTTATATTTTTTGTTTTACTGTTAGATAAAAACGGTGTCTCTATGATGAATTATGATGATAATATAATGATGACAATATAATAAAAGAAAATGATGAATATTAGCATATTGGTATTAGAAAAAGTTTCTAATATGAATATGCTAATATCACCATTAAATATATCTTTATTTTTAGCTAATTTGCCAAAATTTTCAGATGATCTTAAATAACATAGAAACATTTTTATTATATATAATATTCTAAACTTGGTCGAAAATGGTTAAACGATTCGATTTATAAGAGTAGTTTATCTACTCTGTGACCCGACTTGCTGAAATATTCAGGATATGACTGTTCCAAATTTGGTCGAAATCAGTTGAACAATGCAGCCTATAGAGGTGTCTGTGGAGGAAAAGAAGAAAAATGACGATTTTTGCTATTATCAAACTGCTCTTATATTTTTTAACTGGATTAATGCTTCAAATTTTTATATTCTAAATCTACTTGAATATTTTCATTCAAAATAAAGTTGTTAGTAAATAATTTAACTTAGAACTGAAGTTACAGCTGCCTGAATTTCGGCCAGAAATGTTTTTATAATAAAGAGTCAGAGATTACAGTACAGTACTGTATTTATTTGTTTAGAGTTACTGCCATGCCTTTTGGTTATGTCAAAAGTATTATTCCCGCCGTGAATTGTTGTAACATTCAGCTATAGAAGTTTGATATAATTCCAACTTTAGGGTTTCTATCTTTAAAATAATAAGTTTCTAATGGATAAAAATATCCAGTATGTGTGAACTTGATTCATTAGTAGGGATAAATATATAAACTCATCAAAATAAGGCTGTTAAGAGAAATTATATACAGTATTTTATAATATCATTCACTTTCATATTGTGTTGGCTTAGTTGCTCTTATGTTGAATAACTGGTCAATAACTGTAATATGAATCTTATATTATTTTCAGATGTTTCTCATTTTTAAAATATATAATTATTCAGTATTTTATAATATCATTCACTTTCATATTGTGTTGGCTTAGTTGCTCTTATGTTGAAGAACTGGTCAATAACTGTAATATGAATCTTAAATTATTTTCAGATGTTTCTCATTTTTAAAATATATAATTATTTATATTTTATAAAATATCACACTAAAAATTTCTTTGATCATCCTAACCTCTTATACAGTCTCATATATTTAGGATAATATTCTCTGAATCGAATAACATCTGTATGAATATCTTACAATTTGGAGAATTTCATATGTTGTATTATAACAGTTTCACTTCACTGATAGAATAGTTTCTCTTATAAATACGATCACGGTTGGTTACTGTAACATGAATCTTTCAAGTTTTATTTGTGCAATGTCTGATTTAAAAAAGAAAGAAAAGTAGACTTTGACAATAGAATGCATAAGATTTTTGACCCTATTTGATAAAGAAGTCTAACAATGGAAAAGTAGATAATGCATGAAAATTCTAAATATCAAAACCTTAAGTTTTCAAATTATATAGTAGATACAAACTAAACGGATATTCTGTTCTGGTCTGTCTTAATAAAATAATTGAGATACTGTATATATTGAATAAAGTAATGTTATAAAAAAATATAAACCTTTGAAGATAAACAGGATACAGATTTAATTTTGCTAATTAAATAATAATGAAAAAAATTATTTGTTGACATTCGCACAAAATTTGAAATATGTTAGCATTTTATCAAAAATTATTTTATTGTAATTAATAATACGAACTGAAAATAAAGATTACAATACAGTAATAAATTTTACTTAAGTATTTTAAAAAATTATAATTAACAAAATTGCTTTTATTAATAGTTTTGTAGACTTTATAATTATAAAAATATTTCAATTAACGATTATTTTGAAATTCTCATCTTTTTAATTAATTTTTTAAAATAATCATTCATTAGATACTTTTAATGACTCTTTTAATTAAATATTAGATAGAAATTCATTGAAATCATCATCAAATGTCAATTTTAAATATTTTGAAATTAATTGTTACTTCGATTAAAAATCTTAATCAATCCTGACATCTATATAAGTGCATTCACATCTTAATAAAAATAGCTACATAACCTAATATAGTTTTAAATTGCTGCTGATGTTTAACTAGGATGATTCAGAAGTACAATACCACATTTGGTGTTGTTGTTTGACTTGTTTATAGTCTATTTAGAAGCATAGCACGTTTAGAATCCAGTTATTTATAGTCAGTTATATCTAAAAGAAAAAAATATATATAATTTTAAGTCCAAAAGAGGGGGAAATGTTTGATTTATAATGTAATCAGTATTTTTCACCAGATATTTCTAACTACCAAATGCTTTTAATTAATTTTATAATTGCTTTATGAAGGTTCCTGTAAAAAATTTAAAGATTTTTGAAAAGTTTAAACATCAAATAAAGTTATTTAAATATGTAATAAGGAAATAATTACTGATTGCAATATTTCCAGAGGCGATTTCGTGCAAATATGACATCATTTAGTGAAAGTATGTTTTTATTTTTAAACATAATGTATCACGATGTTTTCATTAATAACACACGACAGTATACTCAGAGAGATGATACTGTGCTTCCTTTGAGTAAATATTAATTTAAAAGAGCTATCGTATTTAATTTAAAATATAATAATGAAAATATACTATCCATTTCATAATTTATATACTATTATTGCACATTTTAATATTTTATAAAATATAGGAAATTTTTTCAGCATCGTACTTTTTGTTTGTTTTCTTGAATACAAAACATGTCAATCGTAAATTTTATTCAATCATTATCATTTATATATATCTAACAGTTATATACAAGTTAATATAGAATATAATTAACTTTCTTTGAAAAACAAAGTCGACATCCTTGACTGCAACCCTGGATGAAGAATAATTAGAAGAAGTAGGACGTGAGAAATTCTTCAGAATGAAACTATCATCTTCAAATCAGCAGTATTTTCAAGGAAACCTTCTTACAAAACTTATTTCAATATAAATTTTAATGTAGTCTATATAGTTTCTTTCTGCACTTTTATATACGACTTTGTTATTTCTGGATATACAAATCATAGTCCTCATAATTTTTTTTTATTTCGATGAGTGCATCGATTAATTCATACAAAGAAAAACAATCATTGATATATACTATATTCGATTTGTTTTATTTAGAATATTATCTGAAGACACAGTTTTTCCTAAAATTTTTTATTAAACTCTTCCTTTACAGTTTAATAAGAATTTTTTTCTTATTTACTTGTGATCATAACTAAATACAATGTAGTTAATGAAAAGTATTTAAAAAATAATTATTAAATCCGGTAAATAATTATAATAATATAGTACATAATTTTAAAATATAGAAAGCAAAAAAACAGTACAAACAATGTTTTTTTTTTTAGAGTCGGACGGGAAATTTTCGGAGTTTATCCAGAAATTTTTCCGTGAATTATTAAAGTTTTTGTTAAACTCCGAAAATTTCCCGTGTGATTTTTAAAAAGGTGTTATTTATATTCTTTTCTGCTTGAAGAATCAAACTAAATTATCTTCAATTTTCTGTAAATTTTACAGACTAAGCATTTAAAAACACATTAGGTTTTTAAAAAAAAAAAAAAAATCATTTCTTCATTCTCTATTTTAATTCTTTTAAATAATTGTCTTACATATATCCAAAATAATTAAATTTTTATTTATTAATGAAATTATAAAATAAAAAAATCGTAACAAAAATAATAAATAGCATTTCGTAAATATAAACTTTTAAAAACTTTAATTGGAACCACATTTACATATCGACTTTTTATTTTGATGATGATGACGATAATCTTTCCAATGACAATATTACTTTTAGTAATTACTTTTACCAAATATATTTAAAAACTTTAATTGGAACCACATTTACATATCGACTTTTTATTTTGATGATGATGACAATAATCTTTCCAATCACAATATTACTTTTAGTAATTACTTTTACCAAATATATTATGCAAGATTTTGTATATTTCCATTATAAATTTCATTTTTGTAAATACGCAAAATTGTATAAAATTTTATGTTGAATCTCACGATATTTTTATTTCGAGAATTTTTTCCGAAGAATCTGAGTTTGCACATAGATTACCATTTTATCGACTAAATTGTAACGATCTATATAGTATTTAGGTCGTTAATAGAACCTACATAAGTAAAATAATTTAAAATCTTATATAATAAGCTATAATATTCTCCTTTTATGAGAACGTAATGATAATGATAATTCTTTACTTAATGACAATTCAAGAAAATTATAATAATTTGACAATATTATTATTATTTCTTCCTAACCTAAAAAGAACGTGAAAGAAACTTGAATCTAAAAACTGTTTTATATAATTGAAAAAATATATATATAGACTATTTATTTGATGGTTAATAAATTAAAGTTTTGTTATTTTTTAAATTAATTATTGCATATTATATTTATAAGAAACCAGACATACGTGCAACATAACGAGAACATTTGCTGACGAAAAAATTGACATTCTAAGTTATAATTAAAATTAACAGCGCTAATGACGTTTTCGACAGAAGGTATATCTGACATCATGAACATCTGGAATGCTGTAGTTCCGTTTAAATGTTATGAGGTCACAATAGCAACTGTCAGCAGAAAATGAAGTAAAATTTTTCCTATCTTCAGCAAATTTTATAAAATCAAAGCTAATGGTTTAAAGACTTATGAAAAAATTTAATGCATATAATTTGCTAAAAGATTTTAATTTGTCATAAAATATGTGTTTTGACACAATCATAATAATTAATTATTCAGTTTATTTTTTAATGCTTAAGGTGGAAATTTTTCATGTTTTTTTATTTTGCACTATTGGAAAATTTCAAAAATGGAAATTTATTTTTATTTAAAATTTAAATATTTTAAGGATTATGATTAAAAGCGTTATAGCGAGTATTGTTTCTTTTCATTGATACACCTGCTACAAAAGGTTAACAAAATACACAGGCTCTGTGAATCATTGGTAACCTTCAGCAATAGATATACTAAGATAATGTTACGCTAGTAATCTAAAATGTTTTCAAGCTTCATTAAACATTTAGTACAACATTTTTACTAAAAATCTCTCATTGTTATATTTTTACTTTAACGATAATGGAAAAAAAGTGAGAAAATACTCAATAAATCTTTTATATGCGACCGTAAACATTCTTAAAATTAAAATATTCAAAAATTATATTAAATCATAACTTTTCTGCCTAAGAGAAAATTTAATATGTTCAGATTTAATGTCTTTTAATAAGAAATATGATAACTGCCATAACAGTTTAGTTATATATAAATCATAAAGACTACCTGAATACAATAGTAGTAGTTTATCAAGTTCTCATATTTCTATAATTCTCTAAATCCTCTGTATTTCGGAGGTCAGCTGTATAAGATTTATCCAAGCGATCAATTAATAGGATATTCAAATTTTACAGATAATTATAAACCGAATATAAATACATTAAGAAAAAATATTTTTATAAAATTAAACTGAATTTACATATCGTAAATAAATACTTTAATAGCTCCGAATTAAAGTTTCAGTTACTTAAATGAAGCTGACGAAATATTAAAAAAAAATGTAATTAATTAAAAGTGCATTTAAATCATTAGAGCTTGAGTTGTATTTTTAGACTTGAAACCTTCTTGTTCATCTAAATAATTCTAAATGCTTTTAATTAGGTCGAATCTCACCGTCGACAGTCCATTCACTTTTTCTCATTAACACCCCGTTGTTTCTACGAGATATAATTTAGAAAATTAACTAATAAGTGAAGAAGTAAATAAAAAGAAATTTACTTTCCGACCTAAATACTGTATATAATTTTAAACAATAACAGAAGTTTTTTTTAATTTTTAATACAGGTTATAAAATTATTGTTTTAAACAGTTCCCGTAAATAATTTAAATATATGACGACCTTTAACCCCTGCGCAAAACTCTGAAAGCCCGATGAAGTATGATTACTGGTACGATAACAACAGGTAAGGCTACGTGAAGAATATAAAACAAAATAAATAAAAGATAATCTTGAAATGAGGGAAGTACATCTAGATTAGTATTTATAAAGTAGGTCGGTCGGTGACACAACCTCACCCTCTGACCTCCTAAAGACTGGTTTCCGATGACTTCTTCCTCATCTGAAGCCGCCAGGATGATCTACGTTGAGCGACAGAGGGAGACACCTGTGTAGTTAATAGCCAGACGCAACTGCTGTTGCACTTGAACGATCGCTGCATAACCAGTCTGACACTAATGGGAATCGAACATGGAAGTTCTGATCTTGATCTCCAGCTTACTGAGAGTGATGCTAGTTGCCGGTGTGTACATCCTGAATATACGAGCACTTTTAATACTAGCATGGCAGTCGAAGACCTGTGTACATTCTCTGACGACGGGAGCAGTTCTGTTAAGTTGTTTGCTATATTTAAGTAGCTGGACTCCTTATTTGACTTACGGACTGGCAAATGGACAATGGTTACTTTTGACAGCTAGAAGTCACTGCGTTCTGCAGCAGTTTGTTACCATGGAAACATCGTCTATTCTTCTTACTCTATTAGCTATAAGGATCACTTATAGATTCTTCATCAGAGTTCGCAGTAAACCCGTCTCAGGTGCCTTTGCTTCTAGTTTGATTCTATGTTTAGCTTGGTTGGGTCCTCAATTCGTTTTCGATATCATTAATTTAGTAAGAGATGAACCAGAACGTGGAAACAGTTATCGATTCCTAGATGATCTCTTAGTAGTACCTGATACCGTTAATGCTACTAGAGGTTATCGCGTGGGGTTCATGATTTGTATGCAAGCTTTAAGTTCTCCCGTTATTAGTTATTATACATCTCAATATATATTTTTGGTGCTTCCTTTAGCTCATATTGTTGCTTATTGCTCTCTACGTCTTTATCTGACAAAAAGAGGTCGATGTTTATCTGCTGGCCGTGACAATTCCGGGATTGAAACAGGTAAGATTTTTTTCTGACCTTGTTTTTCTTTCTGAAAAATAACTTAAGTTTGTTAATTTTGTGTCAATGCACATGTGACACATCTTCTCCATTTACTAGAATTAAAACTAGTTTTCAGCAAAAAAAAGCTGACTACAAATATAATTGAATGATAAAACAAGAACATTTTTGTGTTTAAATATTATTTTCGCAGTGGTTAACATAATTAACTTAAAATTATGTCACGAACAAAAACGAGAAAAATTTTTATTAATTGCAATAAACAACTCGACCATAACGTTTATAATAAATTTATGTAATTTTTCTTCTTTCTTATTCTTATTAATGAGCTCATTTCAATAATTCATTTACACCGCTTATAAGTATTTTGAGTTAATTACATAAAATTTTATCCTTGTAATAATTTTAAATAATTTTAAATTCTGTAAAATGCTTTATAAAATCTAAGAAAATAACTAGTTCTATAAATTTCAAAGTCTGAAGTTTCCTTATAAAATTACATCAATATTAAATAATAAGGGCGACTTTAGTCTTGATATCTTTATTACTTCATTAATTCGTTTTAATTTTAAAGAATCGAATAACGAATTTTACGAAAATTTTATAAAATGGAATTTTGAAAATTCACGAGAAAAATTGCATTACTACACACATTGCCAAATATTCTACTTGTGTTATACACGTGTATTTCCCTCCTCCTTACTGGACGAATTCCAAATTTTATTGAATATTTATTTATTCTAAGACTATTTAATTTCGATATTCAATTTTTGAATGACTATTGAACAAATAAGCTTTTATTTCGATTAAATTAAACAATTTTAGTCTAAATATAAAAATTCAATGCTAAACACGTGTTATTGCTACTATTATTGTTGCCATTTCTGATTTCTTTTCTTATTAAATCGATAATCCTGTTTACAGTTTTGCTACACTTAAACCAAGCATATACAGTATATACCTATTTTTAATATTAATTGTTGAGATAATATACGCCAAACTTATACAATATTTTTATTATTATTAATAAAATAGAATATTTCTGTTTATTTATTCAGTTTTTCATAAAAAATAAATTTATCATCTATAAATATGAATAAATCTATAAAAATTATTTTAACAGATTATTCAACAA
>AYEL01075372.1:0-70601 GCA_000484575.1 Olivierus martensii | reverse complement strand
ATTTTATAAAAGCAGTACAATAGAATTTGAAATTATTATTATTATTATAACAATTATAAATATTTAATATATACTTATTATACAATGCTATTTCTCAGAAAGGATGCAAACCTGCAAATTTTAGCCCATTCATTAAACTTTGTTTCATCTTTAGGAAATGTGAAGAACCTACAGCTATCTCTTAAAGAAACGTGATTACAGTCAGGAGCATAACAACCCGGCATACTGTCTATAAAAACAGAATGAAGCTATAGAATATTAAAGATGTTTCCATACATGATGAAAATGTTTGTTTGCCCCGCTGCAGTGCATGTGCACTTGAGCAAGAAAAACTACCCCTCTTTAACGTCATCGCTAATGCTAGCATTAAGTGCTAAAATTGACGAGTTTTCATCGCTAACTCATTCAGAAGAAATTAATTTTATATTATAATATATTTAGAAAGTTATTAAAATAAATGTTATTTAATTATCGTTGTTATCCGTAATTATTGGCATATTCACTATTTTAAATCGGTGTTATAAATATTAATCCATATTTTTATTTATAAACTATTAATAAATAAAATAATACTAATAATTTCACAATTATTAATATTACACTGTATTTAATTAAAATTAATACTGTAGCTATAAAAATTATTATTATTATTAAACAATCATAAAAATATAATAATTCAAAAATATATTTTACCTGTAATAAATGAAATATAAATTATTTTAATATTAATAGATTAACATCATATTAATTAACATTTTATGAAAATTTGAACTTTTTAAGCATTTTAAAATTGTGTTAGTAGATGGCGCTACATTCATTAAACCATCCTTCGTATTAATCGGCATTAAACCAGGGAGCTTTAAAAACGTGTATTTATTATACACATTTTTAATGCTCCATGATTAAATATTATTCAATATAACATTTTTTATAATTAATTTTATAATTGTTGATGAATTCATTTGAAAAGCTACAAAAAGTATACATTGTATACACTCAATATCCTATGTATCATTTGTAAAATATTTTTAAAACAAATAAATAAATTTTTTAAATTTCAAAATTTCTTCTATTAATTTAACAGCATTGTTATACTATTATATGTAAATCAATGTTTTTTTAATATAATATTTTAAATTGGTGAAAATATTATTGGATTTAAACAATAGAGGGCATATAAGGAGTAGAAGTTAAAAGTAGGTATACCAGCTCAAGAACTATAGTTAGAGGGGCTTGAACGGTGAGCCGGTAAAGCAGAATAGAGACTTGTAATTAGAGTGTCAAGAAAGCTATGATAACATGTTTTATCCTCGTATTTACTCAGCACTCCATGTCTGGAAGAAAATTGCAGACATGATCAAGCAGGGCCCACAAGGCAGATGTTGCGTGCTTCATACATATGTATTTTATAAATGTCGGTTTTGTATTTTCTTTACCTTCCATTATGTTTTATTATTGCAACTAAAATTTTAGTTTTTATTCCTTCATCTACAGTATATTTCTTTCTATTCTTTGTATAATCACACTTTTTTCTTTAGACTCTCTTATTCTAGTATTTTTTGGAAATTGTAATTAATTATATACATTAGTTAGCCATTCTGCTCCCACTTTTGCACTTTTAAATTACAACAATTTTATATAAATTTGTTTTAATAAAAAAAGAATCAAAATAATATTTCTATACATTATTTTTACATTACGCATATTTTACAAGATAATTTTGTAAACTATACATTTTTAACATTAATGTATTTTAGTCTTTTAGTTTATAATTTTTAATATTTTAAATTCGTATTTAAAAATTTAAATACAAAAATAAGAATTTTTTTCTTTGAATCAACGAAGAGCTTCGATTAGAATACAGCAATTTATATATAGACTACTGTACATTAGAAAATATATTACTTATAATATACTATAAATAAATTATATTAAAAATTAATCCGAAAATATCTGTAAAATACAAGTGTTCCTTCTTGTATTAAATATATAAGTTTAATAAATAATTTAAATTTAATCATTAAACATATTTTTTCATAATGTTAATTTTGCATCAAAAATATTTTCGATTTTTAATAATACAATATAAAAAAATCAGATAATTTTCTATAGATTCAATAAAATGTAGGGCCACTTTATTCACCATTTAAAAAAACCTAAAGCAACTTTTAATTAAAAATTCTGAAATTTTATCATTCTTTTTGGATATAAAAATTCTTTCCTGAACTATTCTATTACTACTACTTTTAAATTTTAAAAGTTCAGTCAAGCTTACAGATAGATGACGTTATTTTTTATAGAATTTTTTAATGCATTAAAATGCTTGCTTTACTATTCAAGGATAGTAGGCATAAGGAGTTTAAAAATTTTTACATAATGTTGATATTTTTATAGTAAAATATTTTAATAGTAATTGACATCATCATATAATATTACTATTAGAGCATCTTACTTTAATAGTAACTTTATTTAGCGATTTGAATTAAACTCTCCAAAACGAAATATAAATATTAGATACATGATGGTAGTTAAGCAACTTTTGCCTCCTGTCAACATGATGAATCTGCTCGGAAAATCTGATACATCAACCCTTGTTAACGTCAACCAATCCGAGCACTTTTAACAACACGTTAAGAAGGCGTGGCATGGTGGCGTATCGTTCGCTCTTATTGGTCTAATGTCAACAACTTTAACCAGGTGAGGAAGCAGATGAGTCAAAACTTGGCGAGTAGCTCAGAGGCGCTCTGTAGGTAAGTGGCAGTCAACATGGCAAAACAGTGCTGGTTTGTTGCCGTACTATGTTCTCTCGTTTCTGCAGTGAACTCTTTAGAGATGCAAAGAACTTGTGAACCCATTTGGATAGAAACTTGTAAAGATATTGGTTATAATGTAACGGGAATGCCTAATCTAGTAGGACACGATCTACAACAAGATGCTCAACTCCAATTGCAAACATTCCGTCCTCTTATACAGTACGGTTGTTCCTCCAGGTTAAAATTCTTTTTGTGTTCAGTGTACGTGCCGATGTGTACAGAGAAAGTAGCTCAACCTATCGGACCATGTCGGACGTTGTGTAAAGCTGTTAAATCGAGATGTCAACCTGTCTTACAAGAATTTGGATTTCCTTGGCCCTCTGGATTGTCGTGTAACAACTTCCCACCCGAAAATAATGACAAACACATGTGCATGGATGGTCCGGAAGCTGACGATTTTGAGAAGGAACCTTATGTAGGTCGAACTAAAGAAGCTAAAGCAACTATTTCAGTGCTTAAGAACGCTAAGAAGAGACATTTCGGTCTATGTGGTGGTTACAGGAAATCAAATGTATTCTATTACGTTAATCGTACAAGTCAATGTTCTCAACTTTGTACTGCCGATGTTCTGTTTAATCAAGAAGATAAAAATTTTGTGGAAATTTGGATTACTATCTGGGCAGTATTGTGTTTCATATCCACCCTTTTCACCGCCATCACATTCATAGTAGACAGATGCAGTTATAAATATCCCGAATTCGCTATCATTATTTTGAGTATAACTTATAATGTTTACAGTATTGCATACATCATTCGAATTAATTTGGGTCGAGCAGCCGTAGCATGCAATAGAGATAGTCAGCATAATGTTACCTTGTTAACTGTTGAGAGTTTGGATAATATCAATTGCACTATCGTCTTCATGTTGCTTTATTACTTCGGTATGGCGAGTATGATTTGGTGGGTTATATTAACTATAACCTGGTATTTATCAGAAGCCCTAAGATGGACTCAAGAAGCTATTCAACAATATTATACTTTCTTCCATTTGGCAGCATGGTTTTTACCAGCTGCTAAAACAATTGCTATATTAGTGCTGCGTCTAGTGGATGCTGATGAGCTTACTGGCATATGTTACGTCGGAAATAGAAACAATGAAGCACTTTTAGGTTTTGTTATCAGTCCAAATCTTGTGTATCTCTTCATTGGAATTATGTTTCTTACTGCAGGTGTTATTGCAATTTATAGAATGAAAAGAGTGGCAAATCATTCACTAAATAACAGAAAGAAACTGAAAATACGCATAGGCATCTTTGCATTGTTATATATAATACCAGCTACCTGTGTGTTGGCGGCAAACATTTATGAATATTCATTTAGAGATCAGTGGTTAACAGCTAACGTACCTCTCAAACTGACATTCGAAGTGTTTACTCTTAAAATATTCATGTCTTTCATAATTGGTATCACTACCGGATTGTGGATTTGGTCTAGCAAATCTCCGATTTGCACTTGGAATGTTATGAGGGAAAGGTTCAAATTTCAAAAATCGACAAATTCTCAGATAGTTGCCAATAAGTTATCGTGCCAGAGATATTTGATTATTCAAGAAAATTGTAAGAGGCATCAAAGAAAACCAGGTAATGAGACTGCAGTATAAACCTGAGTTCATCAGTAAGGCATAGTATATAAATGCTACTGTAAATATTTGTAAATAATATATTTGTACATTAATACTTGTTAAATTTTGTTTAATCTTTATGAAGAATGTTTTGTTTTTCTTTTTTAAATGTTGACAAACGCAAACAAGAAAAGCCATATTTAATGTTTAAGTTTTTAAAACTTGAACTAACTGTTTTGTTCTTCTTTGCGTGATGTAATTATTTCATTGAAATCAGTAAAGCAAAAATATTGTTTTAAATTTTTCAATTGGATTTCTGTTTTTTGATTTTACAAAACTTGAAAGTTTATATATTCTTTGCAAAATTAAGTTGGAGTATTTTTTATATTATGATTTTACTCTCCCCAAATTAACGTAATCAAATTGTTTAATTGTAGAAATATATCTTGTAAAGAAATTCCGAACAATAATAATCAATCTTAAATTAAAAATCCGCGAAAGTAATAAAGAAGAAAGTGTATCAATTTAAAGCTTTGTTCAAAAAGTTGTCACAATTTTTTAATAGCAAGAAAAGTCTATGATGTATCGAGAGGAGACGGAGAATGAGGAACAATGGAACGTTTACGAGACCAAACTTAAATTATTGTTGAAGAGAACGGATATCGTTTGGTACAACAATTTGCTTTCTGTCTTTTAACAAACCGGTTGAGATCGCAGACCTGCCCAACTTGTAGGCAGAAAGCATTTGCAGATTTCTTATCTTATCTGATGATGCAAAACCGCCCAAGAAAATCATGCACCGCCTCTATCGGAAAAAATTGGTATTAACGAGGGGGGAAAAATTTCTGAAAACATTTAAGCTTAAATATTGTGCAATTCGATCTCGCTAATTTCCGTTAAAATAAATTAATATAAGTAGTAATTTAATTTTCAGTACAGGAGAAGGATCCAAATACAATATTTTGATACATCAAAATTTTTAGTAAGTTTTTATTATTATTAACATAGAAGAAAATGACGTCAATACCCCATCTTAAAAAACAAAGAAAATATACGATAAATATGCCAACTTAATGGAGAGATAACTAGTCGTAATTTATCGCTGTTGTCAACCTTAATATCTCAGAAGATATAAATACAGAGAGAAACCATTAACAATAATAATTTATTGCGGTATTAAAAGGATAAAGAAAAAAAAAAAACATGTTGATATATAAAATGGGTCAATAAAGATATAAATACAGAGAGAAACCATTAACAATAATAATTTATTGCGGTATTAAAAGGATGAAAAAAAACATGTTGATATATAAAATGGGTCAATTTGGAATAAATTTAAATTATTTAATATATATAGCTAGTTGATTGGATTATAAGATCTTCTTAATAAGATACTGTAAATGTGCACGTCTCGTCACATATCATTAAATCGCGCATTACTGATCGCTACAAACACACTTCATGTGATAATTCAAAATACTTTTATAAGGAATATAAATCACGATCCGGGCTACTTTTCCATCACAGTTCTCTGCAAAGAGAAAATCTATAAAGCGATCCATAAGTAAATTTGAATTTTGTTATCCTACAACGTTTACATTACTAAACATTAACGTAAATGTCGACTGATAAACTAAAACTCATTTTATTGAATGAGTTTCTTTTGCTCTTCAAAACAGTCGAGTTTTGTATCATTGTATACATAACCTCATTTTTCATCTTCCATCATCTTCATTGACAGAAGTGCATTAGTGAACTGTCCAGCAGTTGTGCATTAATAACCGGTTGGTACGCGAACAAGTAAAAAAAAATATTTTAAAAATGATATAAATTTATAAAAGAATGTGTATATTATTTTCTCTACTCGTTTATATATACATGACATAAATAATTTATTTCTTAACTATTTCGTATCCTTATCTTGACAAGATGAATGCTCTTACCAATTACACATTCCACTCGTTTTTCGCGACTAATAAATAAAGATAGGAAATGTAAAAGAAAGAATCGGGAAAGGAAATATCTCTCGTCACATTGTCACCATCGGAGTTATAAAATACAGTTTCAACAGATAACGTCTGAAGGAAATGACAGCGCTTGTCAAGGAGTGTTACAGGTGACTTCGTGTCTACAGATCAAGATTAAAACTTTCCCTTGTCATTTTTTGCCGTTTCGGCTAAATATATAACTTTTTCTATATATATTTTACATAAGCTAATCGATCACGCTCAAGTTATTTTTAGCGTATTTTTTCTTTTGGCTGAATTTAATAGCCTGCTTATACTATTCTCGAAATTACTCTAGGTTGTTTAAACGCCTTGGAATGAACCTTTGGATTAACTTTATGTGAATTATAATCCTAATTTACGAATAGATTAAATTTATTACTCGTAAAAAAGACCATTTCTTCTTAATTTTTAACGATCTGAAATAATCATTCATATCAATGTCAATTCTAAAAATCTCTATTTATCAATTTATATTGTTTTATATATCAAATTTATTCTTATTTAACATAAAAAGGCTTTTCCCTAATAGAACGTGAGAATAAATCAATTAAATATTATATGCTAAATGACTCTAGTGGAAAAATCAAGGTAAACAGTAATTAAATAATTATTAATTACAGTTAAATATATTCACTAGGGGGTTTAATGGCTTGTAATATAGTATTTGATTAAGATTTTATTCTTCTTAAACCATTAATCTATTACGGCACTGTATTCGATTTTTCAATAACAAATACTCGGAATTATTTTAATCTTGCAATTTATAAAAATCTTGACGTTATCAATTAATAGGTCTGTAATAAATATCAATCTAGGGAATTTAAATATGGTCTCATAATATAATTAAATTGATAAAAATGAAAGCTAGAATAGAAAATCGAGTAGTGCAGTATATATTTAACAATGTAGACAATAATTTGCAACTCTAGAGATAATTAAAAATATAACAACAAATCGCGTAGCAATATAAGCCTATATCAATCGATAGTTTATATTTTGGTATAATGACACCCATGCAGCTGAGCAAACATTTCTTTCGCACGCCCTAAGGATTGTATGTAATAGCATCTGGCGAGTAGAGAAAACTTAGAAAGCGCTGACAGCAATTTCCTGTTGAGTGAACTGGGTATCATCTATGGCTTCGAGAGTTTTCAATAATTTAAAAATGTTTTATCATCGGATAACGTGCCATATTTTTAATATTTATGTTCATGATTTAAGCTACTTTGAAAATATACTTAATAAACTAAAACTTTACGCATTTTAATATAATTGCATTTCGCATTTTTAATATAATATATAATATAATTAAGAATTTTTCGAAATTTTAAAATTCTAATCTAATAAATAATGTTAAACAATTATCAATTTTAAAAAGTTTTAAGGCTAATAATTAAAACGGAAATATTAAAACAATAAAACTCGAAAAATAAAATTTTTAATCATGACTTTTTGCACAAATCGCATTAATTGGAGAATTATATTTATTGGTTGTTAAATGAAAAAAGTTATTTATTTACGCGACTTTTTCTTTCAATCAGACC
This sequence comes from Olivierus martensii, assembly GCA_000484575.1. Taxonomy (NCBI): domain Eukaryota; kingdom Metazoa; phylum Arthropoda; class Arachnida; order Scorpiones; family Buthidae; genus Olivierus; species Olivierus martensii. The sequence goes on along the minus strand of AYEL01075372.1, from coordinate 62,674 downwards.
ACATAGTTTGGCTTATTTTAGCAAAATTTTTTCGGTCATATTTAAAAATTTAAAACTGAATTCGAAATGCTTCAGCTAAATAGTCAATACAAAATATATAAAATTTATTAATATAGTCTTTTTTTAGGTATGGATCAACCATAAACTACGTCACGCTATTTCGAATATTTTTTGGCTCTTCCCCCTCCTTCAGCTAAATAGTCAATACAAAATATATAAAATTTATTAATATAGTCTTTTTTTAGGGATCAACCATAAACTATGTCACGCTATTTCGAATATTTTTTGGCTCTTCCCCCGTCTTCACACCAAGCTCGATTTCTCAGACCGTGACGTCACAAATTTGAAAACCCCTTTCCTCTTTTAATAAATCAAACCTTTTTTTTCTTCCGATTTTTACATAAAAATAGGAATTAATTTACACCGGTATTTTGTTGAATATATTCTTTCACATCCAAATAAATCTTCAAACAGCTGGATATAAATGTTTTAGGACTACATAATGTATATGTCTCGCATTTTATAACATAATGGATTTCTAAATACAGTATTTTACATTAAAGCTTATTTTTCGAACAATCAAGCATAAAAATTTTATAGTGTATAAAAATATTTTAATCATAGAAATGCAAAACTTAACATTGCGCAACTCTCATTTTTACAGCATGAAGTCACAATTTGCATGACTCCCTCCCTCTCCTATCGCTACAAATCTATTACCTCCTTCTTTCCTAACAGCGTGACGTTTGTGGATGCTCCCTTATATGAAATCCGTCAATTTACCGAATTTTCATGTAATCGCATATTTAAAATTTAATTTTTCGCATATTTAAAATTTAATTACATAAAATTTAAAATTTCAAATCAAATAGCGTAAGGAAAAATATTATACAATCAAGTTACATCAGATATTCAGAAAAGAATCATTAACACGATGACATTATGGCTTCTTCATTCTGTAGAATCCCACTGACCGTTTCACAGCGGGATGTGACAAGTAGAAATGATGAAAACGACACTTCTCCTTCAAACCGAAATATAATCATTCCCAATCAGAGGTAGCATTTTAAAAATTTTATGCAATAAAAAGAAATATGCACATTCAACTTACAATTTTCAAACCTTGAATCAAAAGAAAAACTATTAGTGAAATGCTTTTTTTTAATTTAAAATAATTCTAGTTAACAACTAGACAGTTCTCCAATTGACCTCTGATCTATGTACGCCACTCTAAATCGCATCGGTATGTCAAGTGCAAACTCGTATACATAGTGCAACATTTGACAGAATTTGCGATATTGTGCAGTGTTCCAATTTTGGAAACTGAATTATGCTTCGACCTGATACTTATTAATTGCATTCTTTATTAATTATTGATTCCGCATTTTAAAATACCGATTGCTTAGATTTAAAAAAAAATCTAAACAGCTAGTTAAATGAAAATATATGATCGGTTATCTCTGAAATTTAATGCAAAGCGTTAACGGTTTCCATTTGAAAATGCTATCAATTAAGTTTAATAAATATTTATTTTATCAATTATTATTTCAGTAATTGAAATAAGCACAATTACAGTAATTTATTTACGACTTCAAAAACACGTTTTTCTCCATTTTTAAATATACTGTATTAAAAAAGGAAAAAACATTTCGGTTTCGAAATACAATATTTTCCCTTTTAAATATGTTAAGAAAACAAATATATACACATACATACATATATATAATATATATTGCTTGTTTCTGTATGTTTGTGTTTGTGTGTACCATCGATATATATCGATGGTGTATATACACGTACAATACGTACTAACAGAAACACACAATTTTATATTATATATATATAATTTTAATATTGTAAAACTTTTTAAAAAGTCCTTGTTGGAGGTTTAATTTATTTGTAAATGGAACAGGTTCCCGAAAGCAGAATAGAAATCTGTCACGAACGCCCAACGAATACCGACGCCGACAATTAAGTGGAAATTTCAACAAACCATTAGGGAAGAATGCTGCTCCCATGCTGATTACAGTTATTAGTGTCTAGTTGGAGACATTGATGTCTGTCTAGTCAGATGAGATCGCTACAGCATTCGTTTTTTCCATAATAGAGGAGCGGAATGTCAGAAAGGGCAACCACGCGCCATTTTTGAATTATTTAGAATATCTGAATAGTTTCGGCGGCATTTATTTTTTATAAAATTTGATTTTGAGAGAAAAACAAGATTCAGATATTTGATTAATACAAACAGAACTGTTTGCTTTTGATATCAAAATCCGTTAATAGATAGCCCATCCTTACTAATCAAGGATTGTTATTTACTTTTGTAGTCTGAAAGTTCAAGGGTTAAGTCGATTCCCAGAATACTGCTCCGTAACAGTGACAGGAGCAAAGCAGGATCGTTTATTCAAAGTAATAACAAGTTTGCGATCTGGATAAACCTCATCTATTAAAAAGTCTAATAGCGTAGTGAATAAAAGACCTTGTCTGATAACCTCGGGCTTTGCAAATATCAAAAAATTGTTATTATAGAAGCATTTAATACGATCGAATCAAATGAATAAAGATATTTAAGTTTGTATTTACAACTTTTGTCATTATTTGATAACTGCCTCACTATTCGTTCATTTTAAATATGACAATGCAGCGATTTAGTTACATAAAAGATAGTATATAAGGCTTTTGTTAGTGGTTTTGTTAAATTTGGATTTAAAAACGTGATCTAAACCACCTTTTGGGCATCTCGTTCGAGGCTTCAAGGTTATAATACCGAAAAAGAACAGTGTTAGATAAATGAGCATCTCTTAATTTTTCAGATCAGTGACCTTTAGTGGGGTGGATAGTATCTCAATTTTGTACATGCTAAAAGATCCACTTAAGATCACCAAAACTTCTCCCCCTTCGAAGGTCAGTGAAGTATGAAACATACTGCCTGCTGAACAAAAAGATACAAGAGATTACAAGAACTACAAGCAGATTCGACGATAACTGTCATTGTTATTTTGTTCGTCTAGATGATTAATCGTTTGTGTTATAAAAAAATAAACAACTGCAACATATTTTTTTGCTGTCAGACACTAATCTTTACTTGTAGTTTGATTGACATAGACTATTTTATGCCATTAATTTTTTAGCTATCACATTTTGTTACAAACAAAAAGATTGCAAAACTAGAAAAGTATTTGACTATATCAAAATCAAAATTTAGGATACAACAATTATATAATGTTCTTAATAATCAAACCAAGCTACTTAAAACTTTTTATTAGGACTATAACAAATTAATCAAGTTATTAAAATAAAATGTTGCTAATAATAAAACAGCACTTATTTTAATAAATATTTAATATCAGTTATTAATTTTTTGGCATTTTAAACTGTTTTAAATAAAACTTAGTTATGTCTGATGAACAAATATTAAAAATATTAATCTATTAATAACAACTTTATATAATGTGTATAAAAAATACTGTAACTAGAATTCTATTATAGTTTGATATTTTTACATTGTCATAAACAAAGTACCAAATTTAGATGCTGGATATTTACTATTTAGCCATTCATGTAGCACCACTTTTTATGGAGACATTAAACAGTCAATTTTCCTTCTGGCCACTTTTTACAACTTGTTTATAATTAATCTTAAATCAAAAACAACACAGGATTCTGGGAAATGTTTCATTTTTCTTTTATAATTTTATCTTGAATAAACATTTTCGAAAATTCTGGTGGCACCAATAGTAGTTAATGGTGACTGCAGTATCAATATCTATCTACTTGTAGTACTTTTAAGGTTATATTTGTTGTTTGCTCATATTTATATAAGTGGAGGTTTGATTTCCTTTCTTATCAAAATGTTTGAAGCTAGCCGCTTGTTCAAATTTCTTTCATCAGTTTGTTTATTTGACTATTAAAAAAAAAAGATAGCAAAAGTTCTATTTAATAGCCGATTTATACATACATAATTTATAATTTTGAAATTTTAAAACAACTTATATTCTCTTGATTATCTAGACTAGACTATGAACTTACCCATCCTAGATAATATTTGATTTGCAAAGATAAATTATGATAGTTTTGTTTATGAAATTATCAAGTATAGTGGATGATAAGAAATAAAGTATATAGCATTATCTCATACCTTAACTAAAAATAAGCAAACTATTTTAGAATTTAAGACAAATTCAGGATTGGCAGTGTTGTTATTTATTTATTCCAAAAGCTCACATTAAGAAAAGTGACAACATGGTCTATTGTAGATGAAACACTTTTGTAATTTAAATTAATTCTTTTTTTTTTTCTCTCTAAATTTTCAGTTTTTTCTTAAGGATAATTTAATTTTCTCAAAAAAATATTTTCTATAATGATGGTTTGATAGTAACTCCTCGACGGATTTCTCCCCATCCAATTAATCTAAAATAAAAATATCTTTTAATAAATATTCATTTTCAATATGTTCTTTGAATATTAATATAAAAATTTGCATAAAATATTTAATTTATTATACTTTAATATAAAAAAGCCAATTATATTAATTTAATAATATTAAATAGCCTGAAAACATCTATTTGAAAAAATATTTTACTACTATTAGCTATAGCATAATATGTTATTTAAAATATATCAAATTTTTATCAATAATAATACACTGGTTCCCAAATATTAACTTTCCAGGTTTCTCTGCTTCTGTTTCTAGTGAAATATCAATTATTAAGTTTTAAAGCAGAAGAAAAAAATACTATTTATTACTTACAAAGCTTGATATAATCCTTGTAAAAGCATTTTTGGTTTATTTCAGCCATCATCAATTACAAATATTGCATAATACATCAACTAATGGAACAAAAAATTCCATTGGTTTGATGTATTACAGTGTTCTTAAAAATTTTTAAATATTTTAAAAAGTTGAGCCAATTTATCATTATCCTACTTCTGGTACTGTTTTACTTGATTATAAGTTGTATGATGTGAGTTGCAGACTCCCTGTACTAACTTTCAAAAAATTTATTTTTTCCAATAATTTAACAGAATAAAGATTTTTGAGAATTATATAAATATGAGAAAATATTTGATGCAAATTTTATAATTTTTAACTGACAAGTAAAACCACAATGATTGGCATATTTATTGCCATATTATACTTAAATCTGAAGATCACTTAACATTAGTGGTTCTGAAATTCAAAATCCAATGACAAGAAATAGGTTAAATAGGTAATAACCATCATAAACTATTATATTGTGAGATCTAGAATTATCTTTTTTTTTAGTAAAGGTTTAACCACAAGCACTAATAAGCAGATCTAGAATTATATTTATATTAATGTTTTTGAAATGCTTTAACATCAATAGATAAAATGAGGGCAACTTTCTGGTATCCAAGAACTGATTAAAACTTTTTACATTGAAATTAATGGGGAATGAGTTTTCAATTTACAAATTTTTGTTTAATAAACAGATTTCAAGATCCCAAGATCAAGGGATACCTGCACTCAATATATGCCCATCCCTAAGACATCATCATTTTTGTTTTTGAAGTTTTGGCCTATGCTTAATCCTCTGGGATCCAGTTATCAAAACATAAAGACATCACCATTTGCATAAAATAATTAATGATGTAGTTTATTTGTTTAATAAGTTTTGTAAAATTTAAATTAAATTAATATAAAAATACTTTATCAAAATTTTATACAATTAAATTAATATAAAAATAATTATCATTCATTAAAGTTTTATTAATTATTTTGTATTCTATTTTGATTATAATTAATAAGTACAGTTATTTCTTGATTCTAAACATGACAGATTTATTAATTTCCTTACTTAATTTTTCCCCCTTTTTAATCTATCTTTAATAGAAATATAAAAAGGGGAAATTATTCATATTTTATTGTAAATCTAGAATAAAAATATTATAAAAACCTAGTTATAAGGCAAAGTTTATTTAAAATCAACAACAAATATCAACACATAATACAAATATAAATATTAACACAAAAAATAAGATGCACTCTATATTTCAACTTCTGAAATGAAAATTATTGTTCAATATCAGAAGTTGGGTGCCATCTTGTTTATGGTTTTAACAAGCTTAATATCTGGTATATTTGTAATACATTTTTTGCTGTACTATTTTAGTTTTCACATATTATATAATATGGGGAAGTTTTAAAGTGTAACTTGCATTTATAAAAACAATTTTATTTGTTTAAACAAATTAATGCAATCATATTTTTTTGAACAATAAATACACATTTTATAAATAATGTGCTGTATAAAATTTCCATTGTTTATTAAATATTAAAATAATACATAGATAATGTTTTGATTTATATAATGCAAAATAATAATATTTTTTAAATAGATATTATGTGCTGTTATCTAAAAATAAGCAATTCTAGGAAAAAACTAATAGCCTAATTTCAATATGTGTTAATTATTTTGAAATAATTAAAGTTGAGAGATTTAAATATATGTCATTGATATCATCTTCAATACAATTAATTTATATATAATTTATACTGGAACTGGAACAGGACACTTAGTGACTGAGTTCCATTCCCACAATTTGGTCGGTAAGAGAGTAACTTGTTCATATATATTTAGAAAATATTGGAATCAAATTTCAACTTAAAAATTTATATTTTCATTATGCACAAAGTATTTTTCTTCTTCAGATTTTTGGAACTATGAGTGTGGGGAATTACATGCAATAGAAATCATGAGACTTCTAAATGATGAATATAGGTGAAAACCAAATTTTCATTAAAAAAAAGTCATAAGCTCGAGCAGTCATTAAACAGGTAGGTTGTTAAGTGAGAATACTTGTTTAAATAATAATCTAACAAGGGGAGGCCACAACCTCCGTCCCACTGATTTTGATCGGCTTTAACATATAGGTTGAGAGCCATTGAAAATTAACTTGTGTAAAAAGGTTTAGGTCACCTAAGCCTTCATTTTAAAAAAAAATTGAGATCAAATGTCATGATGGCAGATCGGTTTTATATGTAGGGGAATCGATAGATTGCTAAAAAACAAGCACATTTTATTAATATATGTAAGGTTCACAAACTAATAGTTTTCGAGAAATTGAGGAATTAGTGATTTAAGCGTGCAACTTATATAGTTAAAAAATCGCAGCCATTTCAACCAAAGTGGTGGCATAGCAGTAGCGGCACACTTAAATCATTAATTCCTCAATTTCTCAAAAACTATTAGTTTGTGAACCTCATATATATTAATAAAATTTGCTTGTTTTTAGCAATCTGTCAATTCCCCTATGTCTAAAATTATCTGGTGTCATGACATTTGACTTCAATTTTTTAAAACAAAGGCATAGTGATCTAAACCCTTTTAAATGAGTTACTTTTCGAGGACCCCAACCTGTATGTTAAAGCTGATCGAAATCGATGGAATGGAGGTCGTGGCCTCCCCTTATAAGTATAAGTTATAATCTGTTCTAAAAGTTGTAGCAATAATGCAGGTAAGCCATATTTTAACCCTTGCTTTAACACTTTGTGCCATCTCTTGTCAATGATGATAAATAAAAATCTTAAATCTATATGATTATTACTCATCTTTCTTTAATCACTGCTTATACTTTTATACAATGCTATCAATCCAAATATAGCACTACTAGCAGTTAAGAAAAACTTTATTTAATAAATGTGCAAATTTTTTTGGCACAACTTATCAATCCAAATATAGCACTACTAGCAGTTAAGAAAAACTTTATTTAATAAATGTGCAATTTTTTTTGGCACAACGCTCATGCTCATCTTCAGGCTACACAAATTAGAAGTAGAACAAGTTTTTTAAAAATTCTTACATTAGAACAAACATGCATTGCTATGGTTACAAACAACAACTAAATAAAGGAAAAAATAAACTAAATATAATAGAAAAAACACAAATAAGATATTTGGGTAAATGGCCAGGGTTATAAAATTATAAAATATATACTTGGTCGTCAATTTATGACCTATATGACTAACAATCATCCACACTTATGACCACAAAAAAAAAAAAAATAAATTATAAATAAACTAATAAATTAATAATAAATCAGAAAACTGCATGTATGATAACTATGAGAGCATCTGGCAACACAGACCTCCCACACATGCCAGTAATGCCCTCTCTCTCTCACATGCATTCAATTGCTTTGAAGCATTTGTTGTACATAATTATTATTAATAAATATATGGCTAACATACGACCAGATCGACTTATGACCTATCGGTCAGAATGGAAGTCCGTTGTAAGTTGACGACCAAGTATAATATTTTAAAATATTATATAAACTTAAATGGATGAACATGTAAATAGTATCCTAATCATTTACAGTCTTAATGGAGTACAATGTTATTGGCTTATAGCGGTCTAGTTTTTCTTACTGTATTGCATATTTCCAAGGGGGTGGGGTTCAAATGTTGATCTTCGTTTATAATGTCTTCTCTGTTTTTTCTTATTATTATTTCAATTGATTCTGTTAATAAAGCCTGTGTTGGTGCATTAATTTTCCTTATAATCTGGGCTTCATCCCATTTGATTTTGAGGTCTCTGCTGTAAGCCTCTGTGGCCAAGGCTGTTGTTAATCTTTCTTTCTCTATATCTCTCTTGTGCTCTTTTATTTTCTGGGCTAACGTTCTTTTGGTTACCCCTACATGTGAAGTTTCTCGGCTTGTCTGTTTGTCCTCAACTGGAATTTTATACACTCCTTTTTTCTCTTCCACTCTGAAGGAGTTTTTGTCATTTCTCAGTATATTAAAAATCGTCGGGCCTCTTCTTACTGCTAATTTCTTCTTTCTTTTTCTTTCCATACTCTTTATAACATTAAGATTCTTTATATTATATGGTACCGATATACATTCATCTTGTTTTGTTGCTGCACTGTAAATGGTCAGGGTTATAATTTTATAATTATAACCCTGACCTAACATTAACATTTTATAATTATAACCTTGACCTTACATTAGTCCATTTACCCAAATATCTTATTTTGTTTTTTCTATTATATTTAGTTTATTTTTTTTCCTTTATTTGGTTGATGTTTGTAACCACAGCAATGCATGTTTGTTTTAATGTAAGAATTTTTATAAAACTTGTCTACTTCTAATTTGTGTAGCCTGAAGATGGGTGCCAAAAACATTTGAACATATTAAATAAAGTTTTTCTTAACTGCTAGTAGTGCTATATTTGGATTGATAACATTCTATATGATCACTTAATCATTCATCAGACACTATCTTTAAAAATAAATCTATAGAATTATTTATTATTATTTAAAATTTGATTTTAATGGCCTGATCACCTTGTTAAAATTATAAAAATCAATCTTAATTCAAAAATTATTAGAAAGAAATCTTTGAAGTTTGAATGCCCACCATTTTTAAATGATTGCAAATTAAAGGGTTAAATAATGCAGTTTGGTGGTAATGTTTTATTGTTAAAGGAAACTTTAACAATAAAACATTACCACAAAATTTTATAAAAATCTACTATTTAGTTCAAGAGTTATTAATGGGGGACAGACATAAAGCATACAAGATAACAATCTCATAAGCTTCTTTTTCCTTTGAAAAATAAAATAAAAACACATTAATGATATTGTCTGAAAGTGAACAAGGTCTGAGGATTCTTGTTGCAAGTTGAATGAGCCATGTTAGAGAAACAAATGAGAATAAATGCAGGGAAGATGAATGCTTGTGTTTGAGAGGAGTGATCAATATACAATGTATGAGACTGAACTAAATGAGATGAACCAGAGCAGATGAATGAGTTTGTATAATTGGGAAACATGTTTGTGAAAGAAGGTTGCATTGATAATGATATTGTAAGAAGAGCAAATGCTAAATTGAAAGTTGTGGGTGTATTTCGGAGGCATGCTAAAATGAGAATCTATCAATGAATGCTAGGATGGCTTTATATCAGAGAATGCTGGACCTAACATTTATGTAGGAAAAAGAGACCTGAATATGGACTGAGAAGCATAGAAAGTATTTGACTGCAGTGAAAATGAAATACTTATTGAGATATAGCTGGAGAGAGCAATATGATTGTGTTTCAAATGATGAAGTACAAAAACAGTGTGCAACAAAAAGGAGTGTAACAGATATAGCATATAGATCAACTTTAAAATAGTTTGGCCATGTGAAGTGAATGAGTGAAAAACAATTTATGATGCAAGTATATGCTAGGAATATATATATATCCATATATATGGATGATAAATGTGGAAAAGAATGGACAAAGAAAAAGCAGAGAAAACAAATGGATGAGTATTTCAGGGTAAATGAGTTTCAGAGTCTGTTTAACAGGAATGTGTGCATGAAAAAAGAATGACTATAAAGGAAGCTGGGATGTATGGTATTATCTGATTAGTGATGTGTGATGTTCTTCCTATTTATTTTCTTCTTTAGTACTGCTTGCTTTATTACAAGGATAAGAGTATGATGCTGTTGATGTTGTTGTAACAAAATAGACAAAACTGAATCTTTAGAAAGTTTTATATGCTACCAATTCTGTAAAATATATTATTATTCATGCTATCAGCAATTTTGAATTTTTTTAAACTTAATTTAGAACAATTGGAATCAGTATTGAATTTATATACCTTGTTTGATACAATATTTTATCTGACAAAAAATTTGAAATTTCACAGCAAAAATTTATGTAGTGTACTCTGCTTTATGGAAAACACTAATTACATAAATGTTATCACTAATAGATAGAAATTAAGTACAAGATTGAACTTCTGTATTTTAGTTTTTTCTGTATTGAAATACAGAAAAGTATAGCTCATATATCACAAAGAAGAATAAGCAATTATATTGCAATTTCAGGGATTTCACAACTGTGATTACCAAGTTTGTTACTAATAAATTTAAAAGAAAAATTTCGCAGACTACTCTAAATTAACTGAACTAATGAAGAAAAGAATATGAACAAATAAATGAAAAACAGCTAATTCAATTTTGCTTTATTGCATTTTACACATACATGTATATGAAAACTACTACATATTCTAACTACATATTCATATATTATATAACAAGTTATTCATAAATAATCTAGGATTGTCCATGCTTATTAAATAATAACTGCCTATACTCCTACTAATACATATAACATTAAAAGCAGTAGAGAAAACACTCAGAAATTTTTAATGAACCAATGTTTTCGGCTCTTTAAAGCCATCCTCAGGTTCATACACTCTAAGTATTTCCGTTGTTCTAGAATATTTGACAGTTTAAAGATTCTAGAATAACGTTTTAGATTAATTTCTAAAACAATGTTTTCTCTACTGCTTGTTAGTGCATTTAATGTTATATGTATAATCTAGGATTTTTGTTTGCTTTCTAGAATCCTTGAGATTTTTTCTTAAGGATTCTCAAAAGCAAACAAAAATCCTATATTATTTATGAATAAATTTTCTTCACAGATATTATATCATTGTATTTAAAATCCCACTGACTCAAAACTGTAACATACTGTAAGAACATGTCAGTGTTATACTGAGACTGGTGCACTTGCTAATATTTTTCTTCCATTTTTTTTTTTGGAAGTGATGCCCAACAGAAGTAACAATATCTATATCACTCATATATTGAGATCCTGATTCATATAAATCAATTTGTAATCATTTATCAAATTTTGTATATTTTGAATTAAATCTATCATCTCAAATATATTCATTAGTATTTTTTTTGCTATAATTCAATAAATCATTATCATCATCTACATTTAAAAGATTTTCTTCCATGATCAAACAAGTGTCACTAGTTTTTACACTGGATGATATCTTAAATTATATCATAATATAGATAATTCTGGAATTATAACCACTTGTACCTATGACAATGCAGTAATTGATAACTTTCATGATTAGTTAATGCAATTTACATGAGAGTCCATAAACAGTCTAATGTACCAGCAACATCCATTTTATGTTTGATTTGTTGTTTCATACAATACTGTATTGTGCTATAATAAGTATTGATAATGGGCAATTCTTAAATATAGGGTATTTCTAATTTATAACCTCATGATTCAAATAGAATCCAATCACAAGTTGAGGATTACACACTGTAAAATAAGTAGAAGGACACAAGAAAAATTTTCACAAAATGTAAAAAAAAAGGATTTTTTATTCATGAAAAATTTCATGAAGAACATAAAGGGATGAATATAAAAATAAATGACAATTGAAAATAATTTACAGCAATAGTAAATAATTTATATCACATGACAACTTGGCACTCTGAATATATATGTAAAAAAAGTAGGGACACTTACAAATAGTAAAGAAAAATAAAAGATTAATATGAGATTTTCTTTCCATTAGCACGTATTATCTCAAAGACTCGATTTGGCATAGAAACAAAAAGAGCTTGAATTTCAGTTTGGAATAAACATTGACCCAGACCATGTCAAGAGCTTCCCGGAGTTCATGTATAGATTCATATTGTCTGCCTCCGTCATAAACACGTTAACCAAAATTGCCCAGATGTTTTCCACAATGTTCAGGTCTAGGCTTTTTGATGGCCATGGTAAAACCCAGACATTGTTGTTTACAAACCAGGTTTTCACACCTCTAGCCGTATGGATGGAAGCTCCATCTTGCTGAAAAATCCAGTATTCTCCACCTAGATCAGAGCCATAAGGAAGAAGTGCTGATTGAAGTAAATGAATGTAATCTGTATGTTTTAGTTGGGCATATAGAAAGGACAGGCATGTTCTTCCGTATCCAACAGCAAGCCACACCATCAAATCCTCCTCCTTGCTGTCGAGTTGAGTAATGTTGCTCCTCATTTCCTAGACAATGCCAATAATATTGAGAGCCATCAGGACCGTCTAAATTAAACTTTTTCTCATCCAAGAAAACAACAACCATTCCGTACATCAAGACGTGTTCTTTAGCCCAGGTTAAGCGATTAATTATGTGTTATTCGTCCACTTAGCATGATGCTTCCGCTTCTTAAACTCGAAGGCTTTGGACTGCTTAACATAACCGCTTCTTAAACTCGAAGGCTTTGGACTGCTTAACGTAATTATAAATGATTAAATACATTTTATAGGCTTTCTTTAACAAATTAATGTTAGATTAAATACATTTTATAGGCTTTCTTGTAATACAGCCTTTTTTGTATATCTTTTTATATCGCAACGAATAAACAATTATCAAAAAATTAAAAAAAAAATTTTTTAATTTAAACCCGAATAATACATCAATTAATTAAAATGAAACAGAATAAAGCAGTCAACCATGGTATTAAAATGCATTTCGGCACAGTGCCCTCTTCAGTTATAACCAGTGTTAACTGCAAAAATTTACATAAAAAATTCTTTTAAAAAAACCAAGAAAGTATTAAACATATTACAAATTAAAATTTTTAAATTTACCTTTAAATAAAAAATTCTCCCATATATATAATAAAAATCCTTAGACAATTGACAATTGTTGCATAATCCTTTTTTCACAATTATTTTATAATAAACGTAAAATCAAGGAGATGTAATATAAATTAAAGAGACGTAATTATAAATGGTTTGTCTGCAAACATGTGTTAGCCCTGTTTGTCGGTGGACCTTTGAAATGCTAGCATCTTTCTTTTTTAACTGTCTGCAGATGTTTCTCTGGTCACAAGGTGAGAGTTTTTTCGGTCTCCCAGTCTTCTTTTTCTTCCCATGGGTTTTAGGGTTTCTCAGGAATGACGAAATAGCATTTCAGCCTACTTTAAGCATACGTGCAATCTCCCTAACACCTTTTCCAGTCTCTTTGTATGCTAGTACTTCACCCTTTTGAAAATTGCTTAAAGGAATTCCTCTTGGCATTCTGACGATAAAGCCTAATCATTAATTAACAGCAAGAAAGTATTCTTGTCTCAACAAGTGCTGCTATGACTACTGTGTAAAAATATGCAAATTATTTACGTGTTACATTCAATACATAATCATAACAATTAATGTCCTCCTACTTTTTTTACATATTTATTCACAGTGCCAAGTTGTGATGTGATATAAATTATTTACTATTTCTGTAAATTATTTTCAATTATTTTTATATTCATCCCTTTATGTTCTTCATGAAACTTTTCATGAATAAAAAATCCTTTCTTTTATGTTTTGTGAAAATTTTTCATGTGTCCTACTTATTTTACAGAGTGTATCTGTACTGTAATTTTTTCAGAATGCTATTAAATTGTCATTTTTGACAATATATGGTTTAAGAAAGCAAATGCAATAATGTAGTTTATTGATGTAATATTCAAAACTAAAAATTTTTTTAAAATACAAGACTATTGATTAATTTCAGAGCATTTTCATTTGAATGTGAAGGGGCATTATCTAACAATATTGCTGTTTTTTATGGTAATCCTTTATATTTCAAAAAAGTCTAAAAGACAAAGATATTGATGCTTCTAGAATAAAGTGGCCAGATATTTCATGTTTGAATGTGGGACGTGTCAAAAAGAAAAAACAAAATGCTTAGCACATTTGTGAGGATGCCATTTTCCTTATTTATTTAATTGTGCATCGTTAAAATGTCTTGGATCTATCTTTTTATGCATTTATTAATATAAAAATTACAAAAAATACATACTTCTGATAAATTAATAAAAAAAATCATTCTTTTCATAGAAAATTATAGTCTCAATACAAAAAAATATCAAAAATACTATATAGATGCAACTATCAATATAACAAATAATATTAAATAAATAATAATTATGTCATAAATAAATAAACAATTACATCATTTATATATATTTTTTTGCAGAATGAAATTTTTAATAAATCATTACTTGAAATATTCTTATAAAATTCTTCACAGGAATTGGAAAAATTGCACTTAACTTGTAATATTTTTTTCAATGTTTCTACGCTCAGCTGTGTTTTTTCTGAGATCTAAAATTTATTCACTACTAAAAACAAAACTTTCTGTTGCACTATCAATCAGTGCCTATCAAGTATAATGCAAATTCAATTATTTTCTTAATATTCCTGAATGGTATGTTGTTCATATCAAAGTGATTAAATATTTCTATCCACCTTGCATTGGTAGCAGTTTTGTTCATTCCAAGCATTTACTTTTGTATCAACAACAACAACAAATTTAGTTTATATATATATATCTCAAAAAGTTTCCGTTCTTTCTTATCAGCATCGAATAGCTCCATTTTATCATCAAATTTTGAAATGTATTCATAACTTTTTGCTCATTTTTCTAATTAATATTGCTTTTAAGATTGATCCTCTTAAAATAATCAATGTGTTCAAATTGTGATAAGTGTAGTTCTAAATATTAGATACATTTTTCATAAAAGCTGACGACATTGAATTTGAAGGAATCTGTTTTAGATCAACCATTCTCTTCTAAATTTCTTAAGTTATTGCATACAGCAAGTGGTGGATACTGCCAAAGCTGGATTTACCAATAGGCCAACTAGGCTGTGTCCTAGGGCCCTGTGATTCTAGGGGCCCCAAAACTATCAATCAGTTTTCAACTTTTATAAACATTTAATAAGAAAAAATGGGTTTTTATTAAAGTGCTAGATAAAAAGTAAAATTTTAAAGGTTCCTTATAAGTTATAAGGAGCCTTTAAAATTAGACATAGCTGATTTGAATTTTTAGGGGCCCCAAAGCCTTGCTCGTCCCAGGGCCCCCAAAAATGCAAATCCAGCTCTGTTCTGGATACTGCATATCCATTCTTTCTTTTCATTTGAATTTTAAATTGGTTATTTCTGTAACAACCACCATAATAGTTTTTTTATCATCTTCAATATTTGTCACATACAAGTAAAAATATTGTTGCTAGTTAATTACAATACCGTCATTTAGTTAGGTTAGGTTAATTAGTTTACGCCACCATATCCTCATGGGATATACTGTATCTGGTGTCGGCCACTTGTAGAGCCCATCACAGGCTGGCCAACACCCGTAATGGGGTCAACCAGATGGTTGAAGGATGGGGTTCAATGGGCCGGGCCCGGACCCCTCCTGAAAAACTGGAGGTGTGGGACCCAGATTTGAACCTGGATCCTCCAGGGTGGTAAGCCAAAGCTTTACCATGCGGCCATCCGGCCGACCCGTCATTTAGTATGAATTAGAGGATACTAGTAGCAACTTTATGTCATTGCGAAAATGTTAAAAAGGCTACATGCTCAATCCGGGATAGTTTTCACTGTGGGACAAACAACTCAAATCCAGGACAGTCCCCACATAATCTGGAACGTCTGGTCACTCTATTCTAGAATCTATTTGTTTTTAAACCAATATTCAATAAAATCTATATTCATAATTTTATGATTCAAGCAAATCAAAGAAAATAAAAAAAATTAAAATACAAATCATGTATGGATAATCTACACCTGGATAATTAACAGTATACTGCAATTTAGTCTTTCAAGAGTTGGTTTGATTCATTTGCACATATATCCAAAATTAAAAAGAAAAAAATAGAATTATAATATGCAATATAGCATATATGAAAAAGAAATGTTTTTCATTATAACTTGATAATTATTTTGCTAAATGATAAAGAGGCATAAAATGAAATGCTAGTAATGGTATTGTTCTCTCTCATAAATGTTCATTAGCATACTAATAAATTATTTGTTTTAGAAATGGTGGACTAATTGATGAATTGCTTTGTTGATTTACCCACTGACTGAACAAAGATTGTATCAATAATAAATTTCTATGTTTAAATCAAGAGTTAAATAATGGAGGGAAAAAAAGAAACTCCAGAATTTTGTATAAGGAATTGTGATGGCCTAACAGACAGTTAATTAAATTACAATTAAACATCACAAGTAGCTATATCTTGACTTGTGTCCGACATAACACTTTGCTCCAGAGATACTCCATGCCCACATTGATGTTAATAATAATAATAATAATAATAATAATAATAATTATCCATCATTATGGATTAGTGACAATTAATTTGAGTCAGAATATTAGGTTAATAATTAGTCATTATTCAATTTCATAATATTTACATTTGTTTTTAGTAGACCTGAATAGAACAAGCTATTGTTGATAAGTTAAGCAACCTCAAGATAAATAATAGATAATAAACAGTTAAAAAATAATATTTATTTATTAATCATATCTTGTAACAAATTGCATGCCTGGTCACTGATGTCCTGACAACAACAGTTGTTGCTTGATCATCCTTAGACCCCTCTCTGCCAAATGGATGGTTCTCAATAGTAGATTTGATGCCTACTGTCAATTGTGATCCTGTAATAACTTAACATCCACCAGCATACAGCATTAATTACATAAGTAAATAAAGCAAATATGATAAACTCTTTATTTATTAAAATAAAAGAATAATATGATAAATAACAGGTAGAATGAGCCTAAAATGCCAAATTAATCTCTTGATAAATTTAATGTTCATTCCATCCAATGTTCATTCCAATGAAATTTAATGGAATTTTTAATTCCATTAAATTTATCAAGCGATATGTGGGGACTGTCCTGGATTTGAGTTGTTTGTCCCACAGTGAAAACTATCCCGGATTGAGCATGTAGCCTTTCTAACATTTTCGCAATGACATAAAGTTGCTACTAGTATCCTAGTATCAAGAGAAATTAGCATAACATTAGTATAAATTTTTTCCCAACTATTAAAATTTACATTAAATTATCAATGGATTAATTTGGTAGTTTAGGTTCTATTTGGATATTTTCTCTGAAGTTTGATTTGTAAGACTCAATAAAAATATTTAAAATTCCAATTAATATTTAAAAAGGAATACTTATCTACCATCCAATTACAGGATTGTATATAACAAATTGAATCAAGTTTATTTTCAGGAGAAAACAGCAACTATCAATACAAAAAGAAAGTCTATATGTGCCTACACAAAAAGTGTCCAAGGACAACAATCACTGAAACATGAATATGATAATTATCAAAGTCCAAGGAAAAAACAAAGTGCAAACAAATAAATCATCCAATCTTCATGGCTGCATCTCTAATTCACATAAGATTGAATATTCAGTTGTGAAGTGACTTTTTTATCCACACACAAACTTGCATATATCCAAGGTATAAAAATAAATTCAATAATAAAATGTTGTGTTATTTTTTCATTAATTATGAAACATCAGGAATTGATCCAATTTCTTTTTCTTATAAATTATTCTTCATTTTATTTTTACAAAATGATTTCTTCAATGTCAGTCTGGAGCTCTGATGCTCCACTCTGTGTGAAAAATGATGACAGTACAGGTATAAGTAGGTACATTCTAATCTTATGTCACTCATTGTCAAGACTAATAAGTTAACTGGAATCACCAAACAGGAAGCAATAAGATGAGAGATCTTGGATGTAGACTGAAGAAAAAGTGATGTTCTACTTGACCACCACATAATACATTGAAAATTTGTGTAAATTTCATCCTTTTTTTTTATCAGAACCATATGTAAACCATTTACATACTTGGATTGTGCCTAAAGCACTTAATCACCACATATAAACAACCATCTGGTCAACAGTATAGCCAGAATTCACTAGGAATTTGCAAGAGTTCTCTTTTTAGTTCTCTCCTGTCCTCATTTAGTGCTCATCCAACATTGTGTAATCATCAAACTATTATCATTGTGTTCCATTCTTGTTATCATTGTACTGTTCATCATTTGTATTTATTATTATTATTATTATTAGTGTTGTGAAGTATTTTCTGTGGCTTGTGCCATTATGTCTAACACCTTTCTACCATGTGGATCAAAGGACTGTTCATCCAGTTTCCATAATCATTATACAAAGATTGTTTTGTAGAACTCTTGATCATAAACCAGACTATTAGGATCCCTATCTATGAGGTAGGTAACTTGACCATGATCATTACTGACTCCTGAATTGATCATCAAGTCAACAGGTGAGCCAGGTTTGGGGACAGCTAGTCACTTCATTGCAGACTTAACAATATTGTAATATGTAATTTATTTACTGATAACTTTAATTTGTAAAACACAAAATCTATATTTGCTTACTTTTTTTTTAACTTCTCCTAAATTTGGAAAATACAAAATGTATACAAATGCTTACTCCAGTGTGAAATTCAATAAAGAAAATTGAATTTTAATCATTAACTCAGTATTCTACTCAAATTCATCTTTAATAAAGTACATAATAACAAGAAACGTTCATTATTACAGGTTTCAAAATAAATTACCAATAAATAAAATTATGTACTAATTCGTATCCCTAATCTGAAATGTCATGGAACTAAGTGAATTTTCCCAGATTTTGGATATCTTGGTATGATGAAGAAAAGTGAAAAAACTCACATTCAAACTTTTTTGAGACATATATAAATGACACAACAGAAAATAAATAGTCACAGACATCTTGAAATGATGATATTTGATGGTTTACTGAATGACCTCATTTGGAGCTATAGCTGTACATATTATTGTATTGTTTTTCATGGCACAAACAGTGAGTTATAGTCCTATATCAAAGGATGCCTGGTTATAAGTAAAGTTATGAATTTTGAAATTTGGATTTTAGATAATAAACTTGTATTTAATTTCATATATAATTATTTAATTTTTTCTTAAACTATTATTTATTCACAAATAAAAAGAAAACTGTTTTAAACATTAGATAATTAATTTAATTAAATATAACATTTTCAGCTATTGATTAGCCAACATCAATGATACAAAAAACTGGATTTACAATGGCTAATTAATAGCCAAAAAAATTATATTTAATTAAATTAATTATTATTTATTGCTTCAAAATGCTATATTTTTATATTATTATTTATTCTTTATTTATTTATGAAAAAATTCTTAACCTCCAATGTTTTTCAACTCTTCGACTAAGAGCTATCTTTTCACCAATTTCTGTACATACTGGAGTAGTCAAACTAATTTTAGCTAAATCAGCTTTAACAGCTAATACTCTTCCTCCTGTTGACAAAGATCCAATATTCACCATCAGTACTTCTCCTTTAGATAATTTCTGAACCTGAAAGAAACATACAAATTTGTTCTTAATCACATATTTTTGTATTTTATAAAAAAAAAATTAAGTGATATGGCCTATATTACATTTTTCTAATAGTCATTATTCCCAGCAGTTTAATTATATTAGCTATTATTTTTAATCTTTTTCTATTTTTTTAAATAAGTGAAACAAGCATATAATTTTGTTTTTTTTATGTGAAAGGATCATAGATGATGATCATTAATGTAACAATAAAGTAATAAATTTAAATATACATCCTTCTCTTATTACTTTGAACTAGAGAATCTATTGTAATTATAATACCAATTACACCCAGATTTTGAAAATAAGTAACTTATAGATTTTTTTGAAGCTCATAAAAATGAAAATCTATTTTAATTGTTTTAAAAACCTATTTGAATATTTTTTAATATAAACTTTAATAATAAAATAAGACGATAAATTCTATTCTAAAAATTTTTAGAATTTTAATAATATATATAAAAAATTATGTATATAAATTATATACAGGTGAAGAAAAACATCCTTGCAAAATTTTGTGCGCTGATAGAGAGCATCGAAACAAGTCAAAAATGTCAGAGAACTTATGGTCTAAATGGCATCGTTTTCGAGTTATAACAGGTTGAGGGAACGTAAACATGAACTTTTATAGATCGCCGAATAACTTAGTATAGAAAAGTAGTTCACATAGTAAAAAAAAAGTGAACATTCTGCTATACAGCAAAGTATATTTTTTTAGAAATTTTTAATTTGAATGTAAAATATAAATGTACTGTATTTTATTAAATTTAATAAATTCGGAGTTCATTTTGATTTCTATTCTACACGTGTTTTCAATTAATCACCAACCTCGATTAGTCGCCAAAATCATAGCCGAACCGATGGTGGTGTCTTATCGGAGTTTGATTATATGTCAATTTGTATGAAATCTAATCCTATTTTATTAAATAACATTAAACATATTAGATAAATAAATCATAATATGTTAATTCTTTCAATAAATTTTTATCATCTTCGAGTGTCTTATCTTCATTTTAAACACAATTGTAAAAATCATATCCCGTGGATACTCGATTTTTTTGTTAGAAAGTTTTTAACAAAAGCATTCTAACAAAAAAATTTTAACATTTATATAGTCATTTGTGGCAGATATATATTACTTATATCGATGGTCAACACATAGGGAATTAGGCCTATATTTACTTGGCACTTATACAGTACATGATGTATAAGTGCCAAGTAAAGATAATTCCCTATATGATGACTTGGGATGGTATTGCAAAAATTACCACAAAAATCATATCAGAATTATCGATTTACCCCTAAACATAGAAGCGTACATCCAGACTAATATTCTCAAGAAGACTCTGAAAAGCATCTTTTGAAAAGACACACGGATTTGACGATGAGGGTGTGGAAGACGACGTTGAAAACGTATTGAAACGGTTAGAAATAATCGAAGTTAAAGATGAATGAATGCTAAAAGACTGTTGTAAAAGTGAAATAATAGTAACCCTATAATTAAATTATTAATTAAAACAACAAAAGATGAGAAATTTCATAATACATTTTGCAAATTAATCAAAATTGGCTTTAAAAATAATATATTCAGCGATATTTATCAAAGTTATCAAATTCATTTGGGAATTATGTAAAATATCCAGTAAAAGTGAAAAATTTAACAAACTCACCAAAATGATTGGTAATTACGCATAACTGCCGACAATTATGCCTAATCACCAAATAATTACTTTTATTATAACATATATATTATGACGAATTATCGATTTGTATTTTCAATCAGCTGTCATTAAGGAGGGAGTCTAATTCTATAATGTGTACAATTATTTGGACCTATATGATAGCCTATATATTGTACATACAAATATTAATATAGATTATATGCTGCTATATATTATATATGCTACTATGATATATATTAAAACCTCCATATTACCTGAAGAAGAATAATTTACTACATGTTAAAATCATATTAATATCGTAATTTTATTTGAAGCTTATAATATATTTGTCAAAATTGTCATTATTTTTTATGCAATTTCCTGTAATGTCGCGAATAATTTAGTGAACTATATCATCGCCCTAGTGATATAAACGAACTTCGGCTCTCCCATAGATTCAATACTGACTTCCAATGCTATCGTCAAATTCAGTAATAAATAAATATAGTAAATAATCGTAGACATTTAAGGTATTATAAATACAATTGTTAAAATATAATTTCCTAGGAACGTTTTGGATTTAAAATTGTTATTTTGAAGTCTCTGAGTAATAATTTTGTAGACATAGAAATGAATAGAAATTTATATTATTTTCTATAAAAATCAACAATCATGTTTTTTGATTTTCAGAACCCCGAGTTCAGCAGGATGAAGGATAGAGTTAACAGTTTGAACTCTTTTCTCCATTCTATTCAGCAAATGTGAAGAATAGATTTGTCGAACTCTATCCTACATATTTCAGAAACTCTTCTTCACTCGGAATGTCAACTCTCATTATACATCTGATTCACCCCGAGTGTGAATAGCTCCGATATGGCACTGAAATGCCCAGCCATTTGTTAATTCCAATTGAAAAACGGCATAAATGAAATAAGAACAATAATAAAAAATGGCCATGATATTAAACGAAAAGAATTAATAAGCTCTATTTGATAATAAACTATATAAACTTTATTATGCAGATCAATGCTTCATATAACATGAATTTTATATTTTTAAGAATTTTTTATTATTTTAGCTTATCTGGAATCAAAAATTTTTAAATCTTGTATCTTTTTAAGAAGTTACAAAATTAGATTAAATTAATTTATTGTTAAATGCTACTTGGATAAGATATTATTTTATTAATGCTTTAACTCTAAATACAAGTTTTATTAATATATAAAATAACAATATATATTATATAAGAGT
Organism: Olivierus martensii; assembly: GCA_000484575.1. Lineage (NCBI taxonomy): Eukaryota > Metazoa > Arthropoda > Arachnida > Scorpiones > Buthidae > Olivierus > Olivierus martensii. The sequence continues at coordinate 39,744 of AYEL01075372.1, read as the reverse complement.
AATTCTAATAATGTAATGTTATTGAAATATTTTTCCTGAATATGACCTAAATACCGATGCAAGGAAATTTTAATCTAATATAAAATTCCTTTCCTTATAAGAATTTTTTTAATTTGCTCGTTTCAATAATTTGTAAGCAAGCTTTCTGTTGAAAAACATGCAGCCAAATAATTTGTGATTATGCAAATTTAATATTTTTTCCTTTTTTATTTGCTATGCAAGGAGCTATTTTTTATTAACAAATAAAAAGCTACTCATTACAATTAATATTTGATTATAAATGAGTAATATTAAATTCGGGATTCTTTTCAATATTTGATAAATAACTTTCTGGGTCTTCCGAAATCTGTTTAAATTTAGTTTCTGTTTCTTTTAAAAGTTGTTCATATTTCTCATCTATCTTATCTTGATCTACATATCTAAATCTTCCTTCATTAAAATTTCTCTCAGTAGCTTCTTTGTACAACTTCAAGTATTCTTCGTTCATCCGAAAAAAATCTTCATTTTCTCTTATCATTTCATTAGCTTCAGTCGGATCAAAATTTGGCAATTCTCCACCAAATTCGGCAGGCAAATATTGTGGATGGATAAATTTATGCAAGGTTGTCATATCACTGTGTAAATGTATCTACAATATAATAAGCCAATTAAATTTATTTTAAAAGTAATAAATTTACATTTTTACTATATCATAGCAGAATATTAGCTGCACTTAAGATAAAATTCTCATTTTAATTTTAAACATATTATTTATTATTTTTAATTTATTTTAATATTGTAATTAATGGAAGAATTTCATAATATTCTTGAATTATTTTTTTGTGGAAAAATTAAAGATTACATATAATATTATTGAATCAAACTATAACAGTTTATTTAAATTAATTAATTAATGTTTTTAAGTAACTTATAGTGCTGTAATTTGAAGTTTTATAAATACAGCTACTGTTATTAATATAACAACTTAAACATTAAATGAAAATAATGCAATTATACATATTTTAAATCCTGTAGATAATTCGCTCGATAATTCGAATAAGAATTACATCACTTGGTTCTTGTCTGTTTACAGAAAAACAAAATTAAAATTTATAAATTTCTGAAAAATTTTTTTTACTGTGAAAATTGATCTATTCGTAAATATTGCAGATCTAAGCCTAATAATCACAAAATATTTTAAAATTATTACGGTGTAGTCTGTAAATTTTTGAATTTATCGATTTTGTTATTTAAAATTATTTTTACTTCAAAATAAAATTTGAATTGCTTACTCTTTCTTTTATTTTCGTCGGAAGGAGTGGCATAAAAATATCTATCATTGCTTTCACCATAGCATTTATATTGACAAAATGCATTTCCTGGAAACGTAATTGATACGAATCTTGCTGAACAATAAAAAATATTAATTAATATTTAAACAATAAAATATGTATTAATATTAATAAATATATAACTTAAATATCGATTCGTTTTTGAAAATAAGTTATAAAAGTAAAAAAAATTGCAAAATAATGTATATTATTTTGCAATTTTTGGATTATATTTGCAATATAGTGGGTTATTGATTCATCAACCGATGATAAAATCTGTATAAATTATAATTTTAATCACTAATTTAAACAACCAGTTGAAACCGGTTGTATTTTCTCAGTTGGACTCTGGGAAAATGCACTTTATTTGAATGTCATCTCTAAGCATCTGCCATCCGAATGAAGGATTAAGAGATCGATTTCAGATCAGAGATTTTTAAGGTGTTCGGTTACGGCCATCGATTGCAGATGAATGATATTTCATTCTGGATTTAGGCATTCATGCTGGGCCATGTAATTCCTCCGGGCTTAGTACTATTCCAGATAGAAAGCAATGAAGAATTATGAAAAAGAAAAAAAAATTACTATATTATCAAAGCATTCCTTCCTCTTCTTTCTAATTATGACACCGTTTATTAACTTTATCAGATGTTAAAGTAGTATTCATATAGAATATTAAAGTAGTGTTCATATGTAGCTAATGAAGTTTTTGAAGGTATGTAGATTGTGGAATCTTCTGTTCATATTTGGCCGTTGTAGTTGTGAATGTTTTTGTATTTCTGTGTTTATAAGCTGTCTCCGTTTGTAATGAAGATTTCACAGATGTGATTTTATCCGACTATTAGAGGATTTCTTATTTATTCTTTTGGAAAGTTTAAAAACTATTCGTTTTGCAACTGAACAAAGAAAACGAAATTATCCGTTTCGTCTTTCTCCATTCGGCTAGTAATTATTTTCTAGCGGAAATTGTGCTTGGAAGTGATCAGACATAGAATGTGATGAATGTCTACTCTGATTTTGTGGTGAATAAGTTTTTCCCCTGGCATTAACTTCAATTTGCTGATTTTGGTAAGACTGTTTTGTGTAATTCATAACTTTGACTCCTCTGACTATTAATTAATTTATTATTTAGTTTTAAGTTAATTTTAAGTTGTCTTTTGTGCGCGGACTTCCCGTTACTATGGATAATAATTCTACTTCCTCATCCCCTGTGGCCATTGACCAATAATCTATTACGGATTTTCACTGTGCATCTTAGCCAGAAACTGAAATCCTTTTGGAAATGCGGGAACTTCTTTCTCAAATCAACATTGCCTTGGGTAATCATCACAATGGATCTCTCAAAGCTAGTGACAAAAAATTGTTTGGTAGGCTGTCCAGAATATGTATAGTCTGTGTTTCAAAATCTCAGGAGTTGCCCAGCAATTGCGAACCCAATTAACTGACTTCCCTAATAAGATCAATTGTGCTACCACTCTGAATGAAGAATTACATTTTACGAATCAAGATATTACTAAGAAGTTTTTGCCAATGTTATGAAACATCGCAGTCCTATTAAAACCGTGAAGTTCATTCAGAAATTTCTCTCTAAGAATAACAATTCCCCTAACAATCTGAACAACGCTACAACCATTCCTATTTATACGAAAGAAGGAGAAAATTTGACTTCAAAAGACATACAACATACCATTAAAAATAATATCAATCCCAGTGACCTTGAAATTAGTGTTCGTCAATTACCAACTTAAAGCAAAACGGAGTCGGAATTAAGGTTAAATCCGATTGTGACTTAATAAGAGTCTGAGACCATCTTCTCCTGTCAAGAACTGCAACTGAAGGTTCAGACTAGAATTCCAACTTAAAGAAATCCTAAGCTAAATCATCCTAAATGTTCCGGACTATATTAATGACAATGAACTGATAAACTGTAACTACACACAAAATCTAAATATCAACAAAAAATTCAGTAAGGAAATTCTGATTCACAACTGAAAAGTCCTTTATCATTTAGCAAAGTCAGTCAAAGCTCAATGTCATCATACCATTATTTTGACTATCTTATCATCAGGAATATCCTCTTGGATATTAAAAAACTGTTATTACAATGGTCTAAAGTTAATATTGATGACTATATTTCTGCCATAAAATGTTTTAAATGCTGTGCTTTTGGGCACATATCTAAGGACTGCAACTCTGAGCAACACCATAGTCATTGTGGGGAAAAGGATAACAATTCTCCTCCTACGTGCATCACTTGCTAAGAAAAACCCAAATTGAATACTAACTAACCACAATGATTTCAATACTTCTTGCGAAAAATACATTGAAATAAAGATTAATAGTAGTATTAAGAGAACAAATTATCGCTAAATACATCTCCTATTCTACTTATTCTGACATCCAGCAAAGCTGTCCTAATATATCTCCTACCGACAATGTCATTAATATTCATCTTATTCAAATAAACGCTCCAGATAAGTAAGATTGTATTCTCTACTCTTCTGGATTTTGCCAATAAAGAAACTCTTGACATTCTCCTTATCCAGGAACCCTACATTGCTGGGAACAGCTTCTACTGTTTCTTCAATTGGAATATCTATCTCTATCCTAACTGCAATGCAACAATTGCAAGAATGGTGTCTGGGGAACTGGCTAAGAAGGGAGATGTCCTAACCTAGACATCTCCCTTCTTAGCCAGTTCCCCAGACACAATATCACCACAGTCAATGTAATCTGTGGGATCTTCAATTGTTTTCTGGTTGATGAGTATCTAAATATTGCCGAAGATCTTGAAGAACTTCTCTTCCTTGATGACATCATTCGACAACTGAGTAACCACCTATCTTAATCGCTGGGGATTTCAACGCGAAATCCCCTCTCTGATCCAGTCCTTCTGAAGACAACCATAGATCTGATTTCTGATACGAAAATGGCTCACTAGTCACAGTCTCACCTCTCTCAACACTTGTAACTTCCCCACATTCTCGATTGCTTAAATAACTTCCCTCCAAACTCTGCATACGCCAACGCACAGTTACTACTTGTCCCATGGCAATAGAGATATCCTGGAACAACAAGCCAATGATGGTCTCTCTCATCTACATAACCTGAGGTTACCACTTTCGCACCATGCTTTGCCAAGGAAGAAAATTCTTAAACATAACCCATCTGTTTACATCAGCGGTCACTATATTCCCCATAAGAAAACTATCATGTATCTTGGAGTTTCCCTTGACCAAAAACTCTCTTGGAATGACCACATTAATTACATCTCTAATAAAGCTATTTCTCTTGCATCAAAAATCTGAATTATCACCTCCAATATTTGGGGCCTTCGCCTTGGTTGATGACTCGATTATACAATAATGTCATCTAATCTATGCTCTGTTATGTAACACCAGTTTGATCCAAGCTCTAATGTCTGCTACCAACAGGAAATTACTTGGAAAAGTTCAAAGAATCCTTGCCCTTCGTGCTCTAAAAGTTCTTGTTATCCTATTGCTCTAAAAGTTCTTTAACAAAGCCAATTCTGTAATCTCGTCAAAAGACATCCCATTACAACTGGCTCCGCCATTATTCGAGAAATTGATCATCAAATCACTCAAATTGGAACTGAACAACTTTTACCTTTTCCTTCTCGTCCACATTCTGCCAACGATATTGACTTAAAAATCATCCAATTTAACTACAACCACAAGACTGATATCGCAGTTTTCACGGAGAGATCTAAAATGTCTTCTGCTGTTGGAGCTGCTTTTGTGTGCCTTTTCTATAATCAGAATTCCTCTCGTTACCAATTAATCAAGTTGGGATCTTTTTGCTCCATCTCCCAAGCTGAACTAGTGACTATCCTGAGTGCTCTTCAATTTCTCCACAACACAGTCAACAGGGATAGCCTTTCAATTTGCATTATTTTTACCTATAGCCAGGTCGCCATTAACAGCATAACCAACAGGTTTCATCTCAACCCTTTGGCTAACAAAATCTGGAAGCTGTGCAATGACCTGAAAGGAACCCTAGACATCTCCATCTGCTGGGTGAAGGCCCACTTCACTATTGATGATAACAACCTTGCCGATCAATCTTGCTAAGCATTTGTGAAGTGGCATGGATGTCACTTCACAGATTCAGCCCTCCTACAGCAATATTCCTAGAAACATTGTCACTTTCCTTGAACTTCATCGATCTTGGTAAAGAGACTACGAGAACTCGAACACGGGTAGACTTACCTACTTCTTCATCGCTTCCATCTCCTACAGGTATTCTTTCAATCATTTCGAAACTAACTTTTACATGACCCAATTTCTCCCTGGTCATGGAAACCCCAGACAATATCTCCATCGATTTCATCTCTCAGACAGTAGTAACTGTGATTGTGATAGTAATTCTTCACAAGACAGCACACACTACATCTATGAATGTAAATATTACACTAATTAGGCACCAAACTCAGAACTTATTCAAATCTTTCAATTGGCCATGCACCAAACCGCAACTTTTAAACAGTACAATGTTCAAAATCTTCAAAAACTATCTTCATGAAACCAATGCCTGAAAAACAGTTCCACTGGCTAAGAACTGGCTAGATTTAAAAAGAGTTATAACTTGAAAACAGTTCCATTTAGACTAAATATACAATTTACAGTTTATATTTTTATTTCAAGCAATTTACATATAACACACGTATTTCTAAAGTGACACAAGTCAAAAACTTGCATTTTTATATGTTGGCACCATTTTATAACTTGGGAAGCAATTCTCCATCATCTTTTGAAACCATTTTCCTAAAAAATGGTTTTAAAAGATTACAAATTTTGGAAAAAATTATTAGTTATATAATGGTTTTTAGTTAAGCTGATTTCATAGTTTTTCCAATTTTCTCAAAACGTTCTTTTTTGACTTGTGTCACTTTAGAAATACGTGTGCGATATGTGCATTTATCTTAATATCACAATGCAATTTTTTTAATTATCACTATTTGTCGGGAAAAGTCCGACAAATAGTGACCCTATGAGTCTGTAGCCTGTAATTCTTTTATAATCTAGAATCTCAAATAAACTTGCTCCTGACTCTCAAGAGCCCAACTGGTCTGTTATTACCTCTTCTCTATCTCTTCTAGTGACCTACGCCATTTTCTCTGAGTAGGATTCTTTTCACCTATAATATTCTTTTCTACTCACTTCTCATATCTTTCTTCATTCTTCATAGGGTCAAACCAACGAATAAGCCCATATTTGGCCAAGTAATTAAAGCGAGTAGACTAAATTAAAATACAATTAACTGAATAATGCATGCAGGAGTTATTTTAATCTTAATCCTACTTTTGTCTTTGGCGTTCTTTATACCTACTGTTGTCACTGAGAAGAACATACTAGTTACTTGGTGATTGACAAGGATCATACTAGCTACTTGGCAACTGTCTGGAATCAATTAATCTTTAAATCCACTATTACATTAGTCAAGTTACTTGTAACTTGAATAATGTAATAGTAGATTTAAACCAACCAATTTGAAAAGATTTTGCTAATGTCTAATTTTACTTAAATTTGACTAAAATCGAAAGATGTTTTCAAGTTTCAACAAAATAGACGCTTGTTCTATTTTTTACTCGTCTTGAAAGATAACTTGAATAATCTGATCTGCTACTCAATTAACTTCGATATATTCTGACTGACTTGGACTGATGATGATGAAGCATGTAAACAAGATTAGCTCGAATGGAAAATAGCACAAACGCAAAAATATTTTGGATTAGAAATAATTTCCGACTTCGAATGGGTTGAACACAAAATTTAATTTGTCCCATTAGTCTAATAATTATTTATTAAAACATATTTTATATTGATATTTTTGTTATTAGACCAATATAAAAATTCTATTTTTCTGTATTATAGATTAAAAAAAGGAATATTATTAAGACAGTTTTTCTAATTTGGATTGGCTACTGGATTAACATTATTTTTGATTGATTGATTTATTATAAAAGTAAGTGTTTTTTACGTAAAATAGCTTATATTCATAGAACTATGTTATTGCTTTCAAAACGATTTTTCCTACAATTTTCAGATGTAAATCGATTCATTAAAATTTAATTTATTCCTGACAGTTGATAGAACTACTAAGTGCCTAATATATCTGCATTAATGTATCATGGTATTATTTTTGATAGTAAATTAAATTGGATTAAGCATATTGAGGAACTGGGTGTCAGTTTTTACGTTATTTATTTATGTTTAGAAAGATAGCTCATTTGAATTTTCAAGAAATCAATATTTTAGTCATTTTTAGTCAAATTTTAGTGTAATGGTCCCTTAAATAACAGTGATAGGTGAAACAGGACAGTGAATAAAAAAATTTAAATATATCAGAAAAAATTTTTCCTCTTAAAATTAGAAAATAATAAGTTTTAAGAACAAGAACAAGTAATCAGAACAAAAGCATTGTTTATAGTTTACTGCAAACTATAGTTAACCATAAATAATGCCAAAAATTTTCACGTTATATATTTATGTTTAGAAAGATGCTCATTTGGTGGATAAAAAGACAATTATTAGGTTGTATAACTGTTGTGTGGCCTCTAAATTACAATATGGAGTTATTGTATGGGGATCGGCAGCCACCTATAATATTTATAAATTACAAGTACTTCAAAATAAATTTATACGATTTATATCTGGTTTAGATAATTATACTTCAGTAAGTCATTTATATGATGATTTAAAAATAAATACATTGTCATTAATTTATATAGAAAATTTATTAATATTTTATCATAGATATAATTTTAATGTTCAATGTTTGGATGGTTACATTCTAAATCTGTATGAACAATATAATAGAATATCTATATATTTGTTTAGAGATCCTTGGAAAAAGATACTGCCAAAAATTAAATTAAGTAAGGGTTCAAAATCAATAATTTTTGTAATATTAATATTTTATCATAGATATAATTTTAATGTTCAATGTTTGGATGGTTACATTCTAAACCTGTATGAATAATATAATAGAAGACAGGGCCGCTGAGAGGGGGTGACATCCGTGACTTTTGTCACGGGCCTGGCATCGAAAAAGGGCTCGACCGTCGGGCTCTGACGTGTCATATAACGTCTTTGTAACCATAAAATATTGGAATAAATTAAAATTAGAAATAAAATCGATACAAGAATATCCTAAATTTAAGTAGATCTCAGTATCAGTATCATTTTCTAAGGATCTCTAAACAGATATACATTAAAGCATATTTACAAACTAAAGGTTTTGTTGATTGATTGAATTATTGGTGTTATATATTTAATGTGTGCTCAATGTTGTATTTAATAATATTTACCTCAGATGATTATTTAATTCACCCAAAGCAATCATGCCAAAATAAACTATTTTATTTATAACATGATATGCAATGTATCGAATTTTGAATTTATTACACACTTTTTTCAAATAAATATTTTATGTTTCATATAGCTTTTTTATTAAACCAAAGTGATGCCCTTTTTTAAGTAGGGTCCAGACCACAGACTTATCACGGGCCCGAAAATTTCTCTCGGTGGCCCTGATAGATCATCCAAAAATCTGTTTAGAGATCCTTGGAAAAAGATATAGAGTTTGTCAATGGTCATTTTCATTGTAAATGTATTTAATGTAATTATTGTGAATAAATATATGTCTATGTCTAATGACAGCAATATGAATAGAAAACGCCAAAGACAACAGTAGGATTGTGATTAAAGCAACTCTCCCATGCATTATTGCATTTGACAACATTTTGATTTAGTCTATTTGCTACAATGACTTGACCAAATATAAATAGAAGATTTACTTCAAGCTACTTACCTTCAAGAATTACATTACAAGTTGCTTGACTAGAGTGAACACGGATAAAGGGATAACAATTCAAATGTTTTCCAGTGGATGATCGTCGGATGAAATTTAGAATTCAACGAACCGTACACAATTAGAGCTGCATCCTTTTAGAACAGTTCAGAGGTGTGGAATCAATAAACAAATCAAAAAATCTTTCAATTGATAAGCTAAGGTTTTGAAAATTAGTGCCACCCTACCAATTATCAAAGTATTAAGAAAATTTTTATACGATCAGTTTTGTAAGGAGTGCTATATTAATTTTGGTTTTGTTTTATGAAATTATTCAAGAAATTCAATTACTGAAATGAAAAGACGAGAAACATTAGTCATTTACAATAATGTTGTCTAAACAAATTACTGTATAATTTTTTAAACATTTCTGCTTAATTGTTTGAATAATAAAAAAAATTTAATTAATTCTGTGAAATTTCTATATTTATAAATATAGAAACCGATAAAGTTTTAAAAGCTTGGAAATATGAAATCATAATCATTTCCAGTTTTTTTTTTAAGTGGAAGGCATATTCGCAACTATGCAGTAGCAGTGAAGGTAGATTTTTACTTAGTAGATGTATTCATAAATAGGATAAATATTAATTGATATAAATTTTAAAATTTTCATATATAAATTATTTTCAGTTACAAATTAATACAATTCTAATTTATTTTCTAATTTAAATTTAATCTACTATTAGACAGTTTTACGATTATGAAATGAGGCGTTCGCAAGCCAAATCGATTACCTCCACTTTTTGAATTTTTTTAAATTTTAGTATCAAAACACTTGTTTAACTCTCAACTATTTATATCAAAAATAAATTTCCTTACTAGTTAGGCCTTACATCACTAAATGACAAAAATTTTTTTGGCCATCGAATAATAAATAATAAAATTGACTTCAGAAATAAATTATCTCTATATTCTAATGTAAATCGTGGCAATAACGCAATTCAAATGTTTATAAGTGTCGTATTATGCCTAACACATTTTTTGAATTTACTTCTCAAAGTTAGAATTATATTTTTACATCTTTTAAAATCACTAAATTGAAAGAATCAATGGAGAAACGTGTAGGAAAGGTGCGATACCACCTACATGTAAGTTTTGGCTAACCAGTTTTTTATTCAATAAATTTTTTTGTTTTAGTCAAGATCTTACTGTAGTCATCTAGGATATGACAATAAGAATTTAGTTAATTAATTTTTAATACAATGGTTTATATTAAATAATTACGGCAAGCTGTTCATTTTGTCATAAAAAAGTAATTAATCTGATTACTGTTACATATGGATATAATAGAATAACGGTTTGTAAAATAAATAATTTATTATATTAAACAAAGTAAAAGATGATTAAATAGAAAAATAAAGCGGGCAATATGGAGATTTTACTGCGACCATAACTCAACTACTGATAACAAAGTTGGTTCCCATTAGTACGGAACCGCGGCGGAAAATACACGCATGACGAAAGCAGGGCGGTTTTGACTTTATACCGTCGCGAAAAACCGCTACCGTCCAATGTCTAGATGAATTCAACTTTTCCTCGACAGTAAAAATCCATCGAGATAATATCCACCAGTGAAATCTATTCATTTTTTTACGTTGAATTGTTGCCAAACTTGACAGTCAAAATGGCGGGATTCTGTCCTTAAATCTCATCTCTTTAATCAAAATTGCATAGAAACATTGTTCCTATTTTTTATTATAAATAATTTCGATCCAACAATAATAAATATAAATAAAGTTATTAAATATTATTTAATACATATTAAATTATATTATTATTTATTATTAAAGTTGTTATTTGAAAAATCATTTTAAAAAATGAGAAGAATATGCAATTTTTTTTTATTTCAAAGAAATTAATAGTTGAATTGCAGTACAGAGTTACTATATGTGTCAATCTTCAGTATTTAAAATAAAACTCTGAATTTTTAAAAACAATACTGAAGGAGAACTGGAATTTTATTCATAATTTTCTTACTAAACAATAATCATTAGAATAATATTCAAAAAATTTCCTAAGGAAAAAAGGTTCAGGTTGACTATTCAACAGGAAAGATAATGTTGGAACTTTTTTAATTACAGAAGCACTATTTTTATGAGTTTATTCTAGAAAGAAAAAGAAAAATTATTGATAAAAAAGATATATTTATCTTTTGAAAAAGAATAAACATATGCTTATCAACATATAATATACAAATAGTTCTTGATTTAAGAGTCCAGCCTAATGAGTTCTTGGGTTGTTAGCTTTTCCATACATGAAGTATCAAAAAAATTGAAAATATGAACATTAATTAAAAAAATAAATGTAAACATTCATAAACAGGCATTTCAAACCATGTATATAGCTATACAATAAAATACAACTGGGTTCATAGAAGAAACTCCATCATGTGCTACAAAATAGGAAAATTCAAAATGGGAGATGAGAAGTGGAATTAGTGCACCTGGTGACCATCATTATTTTATCAGCACATTATGTAAATAACTTTTATTTCTGGATTGTGCTTAGTACAATAGTTCACTTATATAAAAGCTCATCTACTTTCTGTCAATAATAATGAAGAATAAAAATTCTTTAACATTTGTATGGAATAAATAATTTCTTTATTATTGTAATTTGCTCAATTTTTAAGACCATGTTTTCATTTCTTTAGATATATAAATCATCATAAATTATTGATTTTGATGACAAATACTTAATTTTATAATGGTCAAATCTCATTGTTGAGAATGGAACTCATTTTAGCATTATATCTATGAAAAATTGATTCTTGGTTTAAGAGTTCTTACTTTATATAATCACTCCAGGAACAAATTAACTCATAAAGTAGAGAACTATCTATAATTATAATATATAAAATCAATCAATCAATATATAAAAAAAATACGTCTCTTTCCTATATATGCTTATTTTGTACATATTGTTTTTTTTATTTCTATGTGGAGAACATTCCATATATGTTCCACTTCTTATACCAGCATGATAAGAGCCCTGGGCAAAGGCCATTTTACAAAAAAATAGGCAAAGACCATTCTAAGAGGAGTCAACACACACTGCAATAACACTAAAAGTAAACATTTCTTTTTTTGAGACAGTCTAATCTGTGTGTCATTAGATAGATTAGACTGACTCAAAAAAGAAATATGGAATATTTGTTGTTCCATGTACAAATGAATATGTTCTGATGGAAGAGGACTACATTAACAGTTTCAACTAGAGGCCTAGACCAGGAGTGGAGAACTTACATGCATACCCAAAAGAACAAGCAAGAAATTTTTTGGACATGCAAAATTTAGAGATTATATATTAAATTCAGAACATGCAAAGGTAGTTTTTACAAAAATTTAGCCAATTTGATATGCACCCTTAAAATGGTTTATAACTGTTGGCCTAGACTGGTGGTTCCAATATGGGATGCACACCCTACAGGGGTCAGCAAACTACGGCCCACCGACAGTACTTGAGTTTGCTTGATAAAATGTATGGAACACGAGACATTGTGATACATTTGACATTGTGTTAATTTATATATTACAGTATGGTTAGAATACTAGAAGATCTTCACAAGTTGCAATTTTAATTTAAATATTATGTTTAGAATACTAGATCTTCACAGGTGCGTAGATGATTTAAATATTATGTTAGGATACTACGAGATCTTCACATGTGCGTAGACCTCCTGGCTGCTGCTATGTGCTTTAAATTTACTATTTTAAATTTTAAAATATTGTATCTAGATTTTCTGTTTATTGTAATGTTTGCTTATTTTGCACCATCCGAGGATTTTAACCTCTTCTGTCACTAGAGCTATATTTGTGTACATATACTTTGAATGAATATGGTTTTTCATCTTTTTCTCAGAGCTTTCATTTTGGCTTGCAAGTATTGTACATGATGATTATGCGGCCCGCGCTCGTCATTTTGTCAGTTATCCGGCCCACTGTGCAAAAAAGTTTGGTGACCCCTGGTCTATATGAATAGGAGTTCACTTTTTGAATAATAAATATTATATGTCACAGGGGACATCAGGACTTTAGAAATGCTTAGGTGGAGCATGGCCAAAAAAAATTTGGGAATCACTGGCCTAGACATAAGATTGAATGAACATAAAAATGATGATACTATAAAAGTTTTAATAGTAGCCTTAGTGCAAAGTGACTAAGGCTGCTATTAAAACTTAAATATAGAATGGGAAAAATACTAAAATAGTCCATAGAAATAACAGTAAAGAAGAGGGGAGGACAACAGTAGTTAAAATCTACAAGGAAATGATGAAAGATTAAAATATGTGATTATGATTAACATGCTTCTCCTGGAAGACATCAGCTTGGCAAAATGAAATGTAATCACAAAACATACAGAAGAGAGAATACTCTTATTGAATAAGTTAAACTTAAATTTTAAAATTTTAATTTTTAGTTCTATTGCATTGCTATTCTTATTCCAATTTATATTCTATTAACTGAAGAGCTTTAAACTTTTCAATCCAAAAATATTTTTGTCTTTAAGCTAAGTAATCCTCAATTTATGTCTTATTTAGTTCTATTGCATTGCTATTCTTATTCCAATTTATATTCTATTAACTGAAGAGCTTAAAGACAAAAATATTTTTGGATTGAAAAGTTTAAATACAAGTAATCCTCAATTTATGCTAGGGTTAGCTTCCATCATATTAGTTTGTAATTCAAAACTTCTTAATTTGAGGTAAAATTACTATAGAATATAATGAGATATGTTCCAAAACCAAAAAAATTTCTATAAACTGGACAATTACATTAATTTTCAATACAAATATATCCAAATATTAGGGCATTTATTGATGAAAAATACACTACAGCTGTATACTATAATTAAATATTTTATAAATGAAAAGGTTCATACAATGGTAAATTTATAAAATATCCTTGATTGAAACTCCTTCATGACAAGATGTATTATCACTGCAGGTTTGTCAATAAATGTTCTCGTGTTTCTTATTGCCAGGTTGATATAGAGGTTATGGCTGAAGCCTTGTCATATTTCTGTTGGAACTGTTTTCTTAAAAAACTGGGTTAATGTTGTCATCCACATTAAAAACAATATCAGAAGTGTATGAACTTTCATTTATAATTTGTTGAAATTCACCCAGATACAAGTCTGCTGCTGCATTATCAGCAATGGTAGCTTCTCTAGACACTAACATTGTGAATTTTGGAATAAGATTTATATCTAAAAAACCATACCGTATGTTTTGTAGCTACAATTTTTCTCTAATTTAGTCAAACAGAGCCTTAACTTTCTCTATTATGGCAATCTGGGTGACAGGAACTTGTTTTTGGGTTAAATCATCAATTCACAGCAATAAAAGTTTTTCCCTCATTTCCAAACATGCACTCCTTGTGTATGAGGCGTTAGATACTGAAACAGGAGACGCATCAAAATAAGAATGCTTAATTTTTATCATTGTTCATTATTGTTGTTATCATCGAAAGTGCAAGGCATAAAGCTCTACAAATCTTTGTCTGACAATCTCCAGCCTCCACATGAATCATTTTCATTTTTTCATCAATTGTTAGAATTTTATGCAACTTTTTGCTGCCTTCTTGTGCAGACCCTAATAGACACTTTAGGTTCACATAATTATTTATGAAATGGAATATATAAAATTTAAAATCACTTTCTATACCTGACAAGATGGTAAGCAGAAAACAGTTACAGGTGTAGTCTTGCTGGTCAATTTCAATTGAAGTCACTTGGCCGATCTTGTAGAATTACTGTAACTTCTCTGATTTCCCTCTGTAATATCTTTTTCACAACTGGACCGGCAAAGGTGCTTTAACTCATCAGCTGGAAGTTGATTGTCTTTATTACTGTGTAGAAACTTCTAGTTGTCTCTCTTGTGCTTTGTGTACACAACACACAATTGTTCACTCTATCATCTAACAATTATGTAGAATATTGTAAATAAATTTAATTCCATTAGTTATTCTGTTTTTGTTTCTTTCATCAAAGGACACTAAGCCTCCTTTTCTATGTTTCTGGAAATTTCCATCCACTTCTCATTGGCAGAGGGAGACACAATCAGATGGTCCCTTTAGTTCTATTTAAAAAGCTTTTAGAAATGCATAAAAATTCATGTAAACAATGTGTAACAGTAACAAAATCTATAAAGATACAAATTCCATAATTTTGAAACTGTAATTTGAAGCTTCACAAGTCAAAGATTACCTATATTTAATTAAAAAATTTTTCCTGCTAAAGATTTTTTTTTGCATGTATTCTGAATATATTTAAATGCATATATAAATCTTTAGATAGATGAAAGTTTCATTCAACTCTCACTTAATTAAAATATACCTTGGCTCCTTTTTTATCTCCTTCAGTACGAACACCAAGAAGCCTTCTTAATAGAAAATAAGCTATTTCTAATTCAGTAAAAATCTCAGGGAGTGCTCCAACTGCTCCTAGGACTTGACCAACCATTCTATCAGCTCTTGATAATGTTGGATCTATTTTTGTTCCTACACCTATTAGATATAATATATTTAAATTCAAAAATGAATTTTAAATTATTTAAAAAATAAATAAATGAGCAATAAGTATTAACCTATGAGACCACCTGGAACAGCAAATTGCAAATCATTTTGTTCAGCAAAAAGTGATACAATACATGAAAATATAGGCTTGCAAGTAAGTTTCCCATCTTGGTCTTTTGATACAATTCCAGGCCGGACTTCAATTTCTTGTCCCACCTGAAAGTAAAAATTAAAAGTTGAAACTTTTAAATTATAATATATACTTTTATAATAAGCCAAAGATTATTTTCAGAAAAAACATTTTGAATAAGGAGTCGGCTTATACATGGGGGTAAAAACCAGAACATTTTTGAAAGATTGTAAGGTTCACTGACTCAATTGTGGCATGTTTCTGTTGTGCCTTTGCAATCAGCCACACAATATTTGTTTCTAATAAAAATCATTATCTTACTTATTCTTTTGACTTTTTTTTGCTAAAAATTTGTGGATATATATGACTGTACATAATTTAATATTTTTTAGGTATTTAAATATCAGAAATTGATTAAGTATAATCAAAAATACATAAATCAGCTGTGTTGCATTTTTTTTGCACTATTAGTGCACCCTATGGTAACTGCATGATGTACCATATTTATTTCTAATAAATACTGTTTTTTTTTTAATTCTATTATTAAAAATACATGGTTGTGGGTGATTGCTCATGCTTAAATATATTCAAAAATATTAATTTATTGAATGTTTCATAAATAAGATTGAAAATGTGTAATTTCATTCTCAATTACACAGTTTATCTTAAACTACTTATAATATTACAAATTGAAGCACTTTACGCAGTTGGTTACATAAAAATCTTTATGTAACCAACTGTGTAAAGTGCTTCAGTTTGTAATATTTTAAAAAAATGTGTAAACCAATCTTTAGGGTTGCCCACATGCAATTATCAGTTGCTCAACTGTTTAATTGCAGGAGTGAGAACAAATATTTCCTATGACACTATGCCCACTATCAACTCTTTTGCTGGTGGATTAAATCGTTTGTGACTTGTCACAAACTAAACAATCATCCAACTAGGGTGTGACATATAGCTTTGTTCCAGTCTGTGCCCACTTGAAACCAAACCAATATGAACATATTTAGATGAAAATTTGTCATTCGCTTTTGAGTTTTTGGTGGGCTACATAAATAGGTAAGTAAAATATAAAACTAGTTTCATGTTTATAATATCTGTAAAAATGAATATTCTTACTGAATACTTTAATATTTAATTATATAACCATAAAGAAATACATATTGAATATATTGTATTTATTAGTTAGAGGAAATGAATATTGATGATTGGACTGAAAAATTTATAGAAACAGTTTACTCTAAACCAGTCTTATATAATAAAGTCATGAAGAAACATTCCAATAGAAATTTAATCACTCAATTTTGGACAGAAGTTTGAAAACTACGGTAGAAAATTGCTATAACTTGACTCCAGAAAAAAAAAAAACCTTAAAAGGTAATGTCGGGATATAGACATCTGAACTCCATAGGTGTAGGCTTCAGGACATGAACTACATTAGCGGATAATTGTGAAATATTTAGACCAGCTTAAAGGGGGATTAGTTTTCCAACTAAACTTTTGATAATGTGTTTACTTTCTTTGTCTCTTTGTTCTCCATCCATTAGAATTTAGTAATAAATTTAATAATTTGTTTAACTGATATTGATAGCTTCTACTTAATTTTTCTAAATATGTCTTAGATGTTGCTGCATAAATAATCACACCACAAGACATAATACTTATTATTTCTGCATTCAGCCAGGTTTTATATATTAGATCAGAAATATATCTGATATCTCCAAGTAAAATCAGTTTTACTATATAATTTTATTATTAAATAATGAGATTTGAAGGTTAACTTTGCATCTAAAATAATTCCTAAATCTTTATGACTCTCTTGAAAAAGAAAAGATTTGTATCTCTATATCAGTATCATGTTGTTTATTCAAATTATATTTTATAAATTCTGTTTTATTTAGATTTATCACAAAATTGTTATGGCATAACTAAAAATTTATAATTTTTAAATCTGAAATTAAATTATTTATGAAAGAACATTCTGATAAAAATCTAATTGCTCAACTTTGGGCAGATATTTGCCAAACTACGGTAGAAAATTGGTACGATTGATCTAGAAAATGAATTGTTGGCCAACTGTTAGTTGCATGTGAGCACATACCTCAATTGGCTAACTGTTTAGTTGCTTATGTGGGTGCATATCCTTAGTAAATAAATATGGTTGCCACTACTGTATGTATCATTAGTTAATATTAATGGAAATGTAGCGATCTGTGCAATGATTTTTCTGATTGACAATCTGTGCATTTTGATACTTTTGATCATTTAGAAAATGCATGATGACTATTTTGCAGCCAATTTCAGACATCAGATTTGTGCTCCTGGTGATTGTGCACACTGGTAAGTTTTCTATTTTTGTCAATAACAAAAAAACTATTAACAAGCTTTAATTCTTATTTTTTTTCTTTTAAACTATTAAATATTTTTGTTGAAGTTCAGAAATGACAAAAATTTTTAATATTTCTTTTATATTTTCTGCTAAACAAACACTTCAATAAAATCATATTAAGTAGAAATGCAACACACTACAATTTTGCCCTGCTCTCTGTTTACTTTCTCTTAGCATTGTTTTGTGACATTTTTAATGCTATAAATCTGGAATTTAAGTGGTTTGATTTATTCCAACAGTGAATTGAACTTGGAAAATTTTTTAAATTATAAAAAAAATTATTTTATTTATTTCAATGAGTGTCATATTGTTCTAATACTTGAAACTTGGATAGTCAGTTTATACATAGGTTTGAAATTTTTACCAATTTTTAAACTCTGAAGTTGGGAGTTGTTTTATACATGAATAGATATAGTGAATTAAGATTCATCTTTAACACAAACCTTTAATACACCTCTCAAAATACTTCCACCAGCAACACCTCCTTTTAAATCTTTTACTTCACATCCAGGTTTATTCACATCAAATGAACGAATTACTTTAAAATCAAAAGAAAATTATTGAAAATTTGTTTAAAATTTATGATTAATTTAATAAAAAGAAAAGATAATTACCTATTAATCTTGGTTCTGATATAAAGTCTCTTACTGGTACAGGAATTTTTTTTACAATATATTCACATATGACTTCAATATTGTATTTCAATTGGGCAGATATTGGAATTACAGGTGCTCCTTCTGCAACTGTTCCTAAAAAAAATTTTTTTTTCATTACATTAAAACAATGAAAAATAAAAATTTTTAAATTTCAATAAAAATTTGTTCAGCCCACACAATTTTTGATTTTATCTTTACATATAAGAAAATAACAACTTCATTCTATGCCTATTTTACTGATGTTTAAAATCAAATTAACTTTAATGGTAAATTTTTTTAAATTTTGCATAGATATTATTTGATATTTTGATTAACAAATTAATGATAAAAGTAGTGTAGATGATTATTGGGGTTCAAGAGTTATAAATTACAATACTAAGCAAAAGATATTAGAAGTAAGGATTTTCTGATGTGAAATTTTCTGTATTTACATTATACCAAATAAAAATGTTTAACAGTTTAATTTACTGGTGCATAAATACTCTAATATCTCTCACAGTCTCTCTTTGAGACTGTGAGAGATATTAGTTCAATTTCACTCATTATCTTGAATGTTAACCATGCATTTTGAGTAATATTGGACCCTAAAGTGAGGAAAAAGTCTATGCAATCTCACTGGAATAGCCTGGAAATGTTGACAACAATTTTTTTGGAATATAATAATAGCATAATATACTTCTGAAATGTTATCTTGCACCCCCTGGAATGCCATCTCACATCCCTGGTTGGGAACCACTGGCTAAGGTCACGTAGCTGACTTTGTTGGATGCTTTTATCAATAATTATACACAACTGGTCTACAAATTGCTTGTTTTGATTAAATATAACACAAAAATTACTTTATTATATAAATTTTTTTGTTACATTTTAAAATATTAACTAATGTAAACAGATGTCATAATTAGCTGAGTTTTTCCTGCCATAATCTAGGACACTGACTTCTGTGTTAATTGTCAAGCATGCGATTGGTTGCTTTGTTTCTATGATAAATTAAAATTTATAAATTTTTTAATAAAATTAATTTATCGAATTTTTTGTGTGAAAAAACACCAACATCGTATTATTTACAAGGGGCCACTTTCCTAAATTATAATTTATTGAATCAAGGTATCTGAAAAATAAAATAAATATAAACTAAGAAGCAGATCTGGAACATGATTCAACTCACAAGTCAGATAAATTTGAAGAGATTCTTGAATTTTTGGAAGTCCAAAGTTGATGCTTTATTAGATTATTCTGATTAAATTAGAATAAAGGATTATTTAAAAAATTTATTTAAAAATTCACATTTTAGCAAAATTTTGGTTATTATGATAAAAGAATGAACAACATGATAAAAACTGATATTTTAAAAATTATTTCTCAATATAAGTAAAAATAAGGAAATTAAATTCTGTAAAAGCGTACAACTATGGAGTGCAGGAAGGAAAACAGCCAGTCATATAATGAATTGGCATCGGAGCTCTAAGGGTTAATTAAAAATAAAATAACCTAATATTTATTAATACCTTGCATTCCAGTTCAGTTTTGTTGCAGTCTTCTCCCCAGCTTCACTTTTTGAAAAATTTCACTTTTAGTGTTTTTTGCTATAATTTATTTTCTTTTCAAAATTTTTAACATAAATTAGTAATTTTGTAGTAGATGTAATGCTCTACAAGGTAGTTGATTTTTTTATATTTACTTAAATGATTTTTTAAAAAATCCTCAATTAGCCAAGATTTTAAAAAATAATAAATTTTTCTGATTTTATGCAAAATAAAACTTATTTTTCTTATTGGACAATCAAATTTTTTAATATAATTGTATCTGTAATATGTTTATATCATATAGTAATAAAATTGATTAAACAATAATTAATTTAATCATTATATTTTGCTACTTATTTATAAATTAATTTGTAACGATTGAGAGTTATTTGGCTGTTATTTAGTTATTATTTGGTTATTAAACCTTGTTTGCTTGTTATTTGTTAATTAAGAAATAATTTTGTTTTTGATCTGGTTTGATTCAATGATCTTAAAACAATTTAGAAAAACTTACCTTGAACAAATTTTAATATTTGCTGATATTGTTCCTTTGCTTGAGATTCTTTTACAAGATCAATCTTATTTTGTAAAATTAAAATATGTTTTAATTTCATAATTTCTATTGCTGCTAAATGTTCTGAAGTTTGAGGTTGTGGACAAGATTCATTTCCAGCTATATTATTAAAAATTTTATTAGCTCCACAAATAAGATTGCAATAATTACAAATGATCAAAAAAGAAATAATTCTAAAATCTAAATGATAAATTAATAATATAAATGCATAATCTCCATTTTTGAAATTCAATTAGTTTTTAGAAACCTATTATAAAATAAGCCATTTGTATATCAAATCCTTATTTTCCACTAGATTAAATGACAGTTCAGTTTGTGAAAACTCATTTCATAATATACAAAAATTAACCATGTAAATAATGGAAAATTAAATAAAATCAGTGAAATTTTTTTTACAACTTATTACTAAAAGCAAATATATTTAATATAAAATACAATAAATATATATGAAAATCCAGGTTCATATAAATTAATAAAAATATTTAAAACAGATTAAAAAGCAAACAAAAAATAAACTTTTATTGATATATAAAGTACTTTCATGGATGTAAGCTTTCATCAGTAACATCTTCAGAATTAGAATAAAAAAACATTATCTTAAATATTGAAACTAAATATTTTAAATAACAAAACAGAACATTTTAAAAATACAATTTAAATTTAAAAATCAAAAAAGTTAATCTTTTTGAAATTTTTATAAAATTAGAAATAAATATGCACTTTTCATGACTCTCCTTTAATTTTAATGTAGTATATATAAAAACATTATTTTTAAAAGAATTTATAATATCAATTGATTTTTTTCCTAATATGCTATATATTTAAATTTATTTTAGTGTGCTTGCTAAATTATTTAGAAGGGATTTTTATATATTTTATGTTGTTATTTTTTCTTCTTCCTGTTTTTATTTATAATTTTGAATGATTACATATATTAGGAGAAAGATAAGCATTTAAACAAAAGTGATGATAGAATAACAATTGCTGGAGAAAGGACCAGTTTGGTTTATTATTACTTTGTAGATTAATACTTTAAATATCTCCTACGTCTATATATATTTTGGTCAGTTGGTGGCTGAAGAGAGTGAGTATCTTGCCAAAATCATTTCCAAATAAAGTGTTCCTGCTTAAGGGCTATAGAATTTATTATAAATATCATAAAAATTGCATAAACATATTTATAAGATTAATAAAATCAAACCAATAACAGAAATTCATAATGAGCAAATATTTTAAAAATTGATTAAAACACACCTTTTTAATGTAGAGGAATATAACTGATTCAAAATAAAATCCAGAACAAGCACTGAAACAGCAGACAGTTCATATAAATTTATGAATATTGTTTAGGCTTAATTAAACATATTTGTTGGCAATATGTATTTATATGTATTAGGGATATATTTGTCAATAACAAAAAATTCATTACAGCGCTGGGCTGCAGGTTGGACAACCTTGGTGTAAAGTATTAAGTTTGGATAAGAAATTTAATAAATTCGGAGTTCATTTTCATTTCTATACTACATGTGTTTTCGATAAACAGCCAACCCCGATTAGCGGAATATAAATAAGTTGTTAACTTTTAACTAAGAAATTCAATACAATGATTATGCCATTGAAGATTATCATAACATCATGGCTTTTAATTCCAAATCTTCAATAATTCTAAAATAGTGAATATGTAAAAAGTATACTATTTCTTTTCAGAACATCTGATTATTAAAATTATTAAAGTTTGAATACACTAAAAACACCATATGGTACTAAAAACATTGTTTTTTGTGCTAACAAACTATTTTTACTGCTTAAATGCTTACTATTTTTATATAAATAGTTGTTATGTTATTAAATTTAGTAAAGCAACAAAAAAAAAAAAATTGCAAACATTTGTAAACAATATATTCAAAATTTTTAATCATTACACTAATATATTTACCAATTAATAATAATGCTGCATCCATTACAGCTGCTCCATTTAACATAGTGGCCATAAGAATGTCATGTCCAGGACAGTCAACAAATGATACATGTCTATATATTAAAAATATTCATATTTTATAACCAGAAATAGATTAATTGATTACTATATTTACAATGTATAATAATAATAATAATAATATATAAATAATATCTATATTAATAAAAGTGTGTGTGTGTGTACCATTATCTGTATCAGCTATAACATCTCAAAATAAAGCTAAAACTCTGAAAATTTAGTAATAGATTCAAGATGGCCACAAATGTTGCAATGTCAAATATAATCAAAATTAGATTGGGAATAAAGAAAATTTTGGAGGTTATAATGCAAATAAACATTTAATTTCTTAGATTTTCATTTAAGTTTTTGGTTATTGGATTCTGATGTTGCATCCATTTGACTAATAATACGTTGTTTTATAAAAACTTATTTTTTCATAAAATATTGAGTAACATACTAATATTAATAACTAACTTTTGCTGTTATTCACTTATAATACTTAAATCAGCACTACTAACTGGCTATTCTTTAACACACTGCTGCCTGGACAAGGTGCAGTGAGATCAAATTTAGGTCATTGTAATGAACTGGCATTTTACGATGTAATCTGTTTGTTGTTTTACAAACTAGTCTGGTTACTTTTTAATTGAAGAAAAATTTTTGTTTTTATTTTTAAAAATCATTTCATATAATGGAACAAAAAGGAATCTTGTACTATATTTCATGAATTGTAATTGTCAAAAAAGCTGATATTGGCAGTTTCTCTATACTGTAACAGCAAGAAATGAAGAATTCCATAATATTTAAAAATTTTTAAATATTTTATTATAACTGTAAATAATCATATTTTACTAAGAATATAATAATTCTTATATAATAAATAAATTAATATTTGTTAAATTCAGATTAAATTAAATTTTATAAAGATTTCACCATTTTAAAATATTGCAATGTTTACTATGCTTTAGAAAAAAATTTATAAAAAATCAAATTTTTGATACCAGAGGGCAAAAATAGCATAAAATTATGACACAACAACAGTGCCACACACAAACTTAGAGAAATCTGAATATTATATAGGAAATTTGATGATTACAATTTTAAACAAATTCATTTGACATATGGTACTGAATACAAACAAACATTCAACAGTAATAACATTTTTTTGATCTATATAATCATCTTTTCAATTGCATATAATTTAAAAATTGTTTGATGTTCTGTTAGTTTTAAATTGTATGAAACTGAAGAGGGATTAATATAGAACCAAATACATTATTATTCTTATTAAATTGAATGTTTGTTTAATGGGATCTGAAAATAAGATTTGTCCAAACTTGAATTTGAAACAGAGATCTTTAAGATAACACACTAACATCCTATCAGTTGATCACTAGAACATCAGGAAAATTTCATTAATTAATCTCATTTGTTTCTAAATTAATTTTTAATGTTAGGGTTATTTGGCTGTTATTTTATTGTTTGGTTTTTAACCCCTAGTAGGTTTTGATTATATATATTATACCGATATAATTGAGCCAGTCTATAATTTGCCTGGCTTTGTGCAAATATAGAGAGCTTTTGGCTACTGAGTTAGTCTAATTGAGAGTATAGCTTATTGGCCTGTCCAATGTATGCATTTGTCTAAATTTCAATTATATAAGCTATTTGAAGATAAAATTTGCCTGGTATACTGGTGATTCAACTGGTAGGATGTTACAGCATTATCCTAAAGGTCTCTAGTTCAAATCTGGATTGGGACAAATTTCATTTTCAGATTAGAATTAAAATTTCTTGTTTAGTTATTAGTCAATAGATGGAGCCATATTGGTAAAACTTAATTTAATCATTAATTTTGTTTATTTCTAAATTAATTTTCAATTCTAAGTTTCAATTTTCTTATTTGGTTATTGTTTGATTATAAAGAATCTAATTAACCTAGCCTGCAATTCTCCATTTTTCATCTTGAAGAATGGAATCAGTTTGTTTTCAAATGGATTGTTTTGTAATTCATTTGATCAATTTGTTTTACAAATGAAGAGCTCTGGAATAGTTTTAAAACAAAAATCTGCAAGAAAAATCTTTAAAATATTATGTTATTGAGTAACATAATATTTTATAGTTATAGTTAATATTTTAGTTTTATACTTTTCATTACTAGCAAAGTATATTCCATGAAACAGAAATCAGATTTAAAAAAGGATTACAAATATATGGGTTAAAATCAGCATTACTAGCAAGCTATTCTTTAAAATTTCTTGTTTATTTATTAGTCAATAAATGGAGCCACAGTGGTCAAATTAAATTTAATCATTAATTTCATTTATTTCTAAATTAATTTTTAATGCTGGTGTTATTTTGCTGTTATTTGGTTATTGTTTGGTTATTAATCCCTTGTAAGTTTTGACCATTTGATATATAAATTATGTTATTTTGGAAACTTTTATTGGCAGCAGTAAATCTACTCAAAGAATATATATGGTAACAAGCCAATTAAAGCCTGAATAATTTGTTATATTTTGCTAACATATTAAATTATAATAAAAAACATTTCCTGTTGGACTAATTGGAAATTTTCACATATTATACAATAAAATTATAAAATGCAATTAATATTAAATACAATCCCATCAAGACTAATCAGACCTGTAATCTGTGATGAGATTGGTTGAGATGGGAATGGAATCAATATCAGGAATGGCTAGCAGAGGACATCTACATTAAATTTTGGAAGTGTAAGGTCTAGAATTGATCTCTGAATCTTAAAATTAAAAAATATTTTCATTTTAATCTTCATTCTGAATTCTTACTATGTTTTTAATATCTAAAATATATTCAAAATACCTTAAAAGTCTAAAACGACCATTGCAATTTGGTCTATCACACATAAAATCATCTTCTTTGCTGCTACCAAAAGATCGATAACATGCAGGTCTTGGACAAGATTCATTATCACATCTGTAAATCTGAAAATTAATATTTGAATCACTAAGATTTTTTAAGTAAACTAAGCAAATAAATGTAATCTATATGCATTTTTAATGTTTCAAAATATAATTAATCTACTTTTATAACAAAATTAAAAAATTAAAAAAAGGAAATTCATATAAAATTTATCTATCTATTGTTGTTTCTAATCAAAACTATCTGATCATGGAATTATTATTGAAAATATGACTAAGCAGAAAAGTATATTCCAAAAGCCGAAATCAGTTTTAAAAAAGGATTACAAATATATTGGTATGAACTTGGTTTATGAGTTCCTGCTTAATAAGTTCTTGAGTTTTTTCAAATATGAAGTATCAAAAAATAAAAATATGAACATTAATTGAAAGAAAAAAAATGCTAAGCATTCATAAATGGACAATAAAATTAATTAACTCTTTTATAAATGTTTTTGATTCAATAAATTATTTATTTATTTAACTTTAATTGTTTTTGGAATTATTCAATTTATTAATTTATAAGTGCACTAGTGTCTTTTAAAAGTTAAATATATATTATATAATATTAAAAAAAAAAAATTAAATTAATGAAATATTATATACACAAGAAGATTAGAATGAAAAATGCTCTGTCAGAGCATAAAAAAGCAAATATTAGTTTTAAAAAAATCATTGATGAAAAATGAAAAGATAAAGTCTTAATGCTTTAATTGTTTTTCTTGAATATTTTTATATATTGTCTTAAAAATTTTTAATTTATGCAAATTACCGTATATACTTGTGTATAAGTTGAGGTTTTTTCTCCCCAAAAAAATTCCTGAAGTGGGGGTCGAGGGTTGGCTTATACACGGATCAAAAAAAAATCAACTAAAATTGAAGTAATAAGCAAAGCCATAACTTATTGAATGTCTCCTGAAAACAGGAAGAAAATTTTGCAATAATTCATTTAATATGATACCAGGTAAAATTTTATCTTACCCCAATGCGATCGAGCATGTCGCGCCGCTGAATCCAACCTGTGTCGATATACTGTAATCAGATAGGCAACGCCATGCTGCCCCGATGCAATGTGATGTGAAAACTCGACAATCAATACAATCAATACAAAGATGTAGTGAGAGGAATCCTGGTGAGATACTGAGTCACAAGGGCATGTCGATTCGAAGTTTTCTCGGAGGGAGAATCAATGGATATAAGCGTTGAAGTTCCCATGCCCCATGAGGGCCTGGGAAAGAAGGAACGTTGGGTTGAAATGATGGAGTTTTAGTCTTTCACTGATTAAGGGAAAGGAGTGAGTGATTCTTCCTGTTGTATTATTATTCCAATCATTTTGCTACAGTTGATGAGTAAGGTCTCTGGTTCTGGAAGCAAGGTAGGACCAAGGCGTCCTGTTGTAAGAGAGTGGGAGGTCTGAGGAAGCAGCATGCTTGGCAAGCTGGTCCGCCGCCTCGTTCCCAGCAGTTCCAACGTGTACTTTTGACCATAGAAGATTAACAGTGACTTGTCTTTTCTGAGCTAGGTGGATGACAGTTTTCCTGATGAGGTGGACCAGGAATCTCTTGTTGTTGTCTATGATTATATCTTGTTTGTGCATATATAACTATATCTATATTGATTATACTGTTATGCCTTAATTTTAATTTTAGTATATCTTATATTGTATATATGTGTATTATTAATATAGGCTCTTATGCCAATTTATCAAAATTGTTATTACTAGCATTTAGTTCTGTTTTCTCCTTCTTAAATTTTTAAGTTGTTAATGTTGTAAAAACCATTTATCTAAAAATCATTTATTTAAATTTGTTATTCTTTATTCTATGATTCTAATGTTTAAAATTTGTTCGATAATGGTATGAGAATTGTGGAATGCCTTTTTAAGTATTGTAGAACTGATGATGGACTCTAATCAGGTCCAAAAACGTTTTTCCTGATTAATAAATCTGTGAATACCTTGCTTATAGTGCTGTTTTATTCTCCTATTGACGTTTAAAGCAAGAGTTTGTGATATTTTGGTTGTCCTGTGCTATGGAAAGAATGGCAGTTGAACTATCCGAGTAGATATTGATAATATTAGCAGTTTTAAAAGTAGGTTTTTGGATTAACTGATACGCTTTGTAGATTGCAAACAGTTTTCTGCCTGGTTATTAGAACAGTTTTGATGAAGTTTGTAAGAGTGTTTGCTAACCATTTGATATTTATTATTGTAGATTATTACAGCTGCACCAACATTTTGTCCATTTTTCAAACCGTCTGTATAAATATGTAGAGTTGCTTCTGTTTGTTTTGGTGGGTGAAATTTGGCAGTTGATAAGGTGGAGAAAAGAGGGATGAATGAAGTTTTCCTTAGTAATATTCCTGTCATAGATAGTAGTTTTTATTTCGTGTAGAATTTCCTCAGTGTAGATCTTGTTTAAGATGCTGTAATGTGGATAAATGTCCATTTTAGTCTGATTGAGATGAGTAAGATCTGAGTTTTTTATAATCCATAATGCACCTACTTGTTGTGCCTTCAGGTGTATTGGGATAGAGCTGGCCAAGACACAGCGGGAGTCTGTGGGGGCTGTCCTATAGGTCTTGCAGGCCCTAAGGAGGATCAGTCGTTGTATTCTAAGGAGTTTCCGTTTAATATTGTGGATGTTGGCTTTGTATGCCCAGATCAGGGCAGTGTATAATAGAGTTGGTTCAATGGCACAATTGTAAATAATTTTTGTAATCCGATAGCCTCCCAGTTATTGTGTGAGATGGTGCATAATGCTTTTGCAGTATGGAGGGCTTTGCCATACACATAATTAATGTGTTCATTCCAGGAGAGATTTTGGGTGAAGATGACACCAAGGTATTTCATTTTGTTTGTATTTTTTATAGGAATGCCATTAATCTTGATTGAAATATTCTTACTGAGGATATGCCCCTTTGATAGGAACATGCAGGAGGTCTTGGTGAGATTAATATTTAGTTTGTTCTCCATGAGCCAGGAGTTAATCTGGCTGAGAACTCTGTGTGACTGCAGATCAGGTCTCTGTTCTTAGCCACGACCATAAGAAGGGTGTCGTCGGCATAAGAATTAATTTTGATGTTTGGATTATCATGGACTTCATTAATGTTGAACAGTTCATTGTACATGATGTTCCAGAGTCCCGGTCCAGAACGAGAGCCCTGCAGACAACCTTTATTGACTTCTTTAATGATGTTAGTATTATTGAAGAACACTCCAACTCTCCTGTTATGAAGTTAAGATTTCATAATAACAAAAAGATTTTTGGGGCAGTTGTATTTTTTTAGGGTGTGTAGAACTGCAGGCCACCAAAGGTTGTCAAATGCTCCCTTGATGTCTATGGAGGTATGACAATCATACTCTCCTAGGGTATGATTGTCATTTTCCCAAGCTTTGTAAATGAAGTTTAGAGTGTCTAAGTGCATGGTTGGTAGATGCACCAGGAGTAAACCTAAATTGATTAAGATGGAAAATGTGGTTGGAATGAAGGTGATGATTAATTCTGTTTATTATTAGAAAGTCAAGTGCTTTTCCTAAGACAGGTAAAAGGCTTATTGGTCTGAAATCCGAGGCTGCAACAGGGTTGGGTGTTTTTGGGATAAATTTTATCAAGGCAAAATTTTCCAGATTTTCGGGAAGACTCCAGTTTGTAAACAGTAATTGAAGGTTAAGACAAAGGCAATAGGAACCTCAAGGAAGGCTTTTTTAATCATTTCCACAGTAACACTGTCCAGACCCGGGGTTTTCTTATTCTTCAGAGAGAAAATAGCGTGTTGAACTTCATGAAAAGTGAAGATATGATCATTTTTTGTGTGCAGGGGGTCTTCACTGGATGATCTGATGTTCTTTTAAGAAGCAGTGTCTTGAGATGGATCATTGTTGTGAAAGTGCTTGCTGAGGAAGTGATTGACAGTATCAGAAATATTTTTTGTAAAGGAACCTTCGTCCGTACAAATCCTGTATGGAATGTTGACTTTAGTTCTTTTCTTGCAAGTGACATAGTAGGGCTCAATCCATGGACTGTTTCTGGTGGTATTAGTGCAGAATTTTTTCCAGGAGGTGTTTCTAGTTCTGTTGATGGTTGTCTTATATTCTTTTAAAACCACCATATAATTATCCCTGTTTTGATCACTAGATTCAGAGTTTCTGGTCTTGTTATAGGTCCTTCTAAGTTTATTTACTTTCTGCCAGAGTTTGTCAAGAGAGTTATTCCACCATGGGTTACATTTTGGTTTATAGAGTTTATGAGTGGATGAATTATAGAAAGCAGTGAGGATGCTGTTCTGCAGGTAGTCTGCTATATTGTTTGGGTCTGCATTCATATTAATAGGAAGGTAGGGACAGTCTCTCCAGAGTTTGGAGAAGATCTTGTTAAACATGTTCCAGTCAGTAGAGGTAAAGTAAATTTTTGGGTTATCAGTGAGATCACTTTGAAGTTGGAGGACAGTGAAGAGATATCTGTGATCACTGGCAGAGTCTTTATCTGAAGTGTAACAGTCAGTAATCAGTTGATGCATGGTGGGGTTGGATAAACAGATATCTATCCAACTTTCCCCTCTGGGGCAGAAGTAAGTAGCCAAGTGACTAGAGTTTTCTGAGACGAGGTTGTGTTTTGAGATGAGCTGTGCAAGCTCATAACCTCTGCTATCCTCAGTGTCACTATACCAAATTGGGGATTTCGCATTAAAATCCCCGCTAATGTACCAGGGAGTGGAGGAGTTAAGAGTTAGATGATGGTTAAGTTGAGTTAAGAAAGTGCTGAAGTCGTCTTCAGGGGAACAATAAACTGAAGTCAGGAAGAATGAGCTATTGGTTGTTTTTATGGCTATTGTAGTCATATACTTATTGGAAAGGTCTGGTACAATCATAGCCTGTATGTTCAGATTTCTGACAAGAATTCCAGTTTTGATGGTGTAATTATTATGGGTCTGCTGAATGGTATTCCAGCCGCCAAATTGAACAATTTGGTTGTCAATTAGATATGGCTCTTGAATTAAAACAATGTCCACATTATGATCCTCACAAGTTTTAATAAGAAGAGATGAGGCGGCCCTAGATCTCTGAAGATTAATCAAGATAATGTTCAAGCGGTCAGTGGTAAGAGTCTTCTGTGTGTTCTTTATGTTTAAGTTACTATAGTCCATAATCAGTGTTTGATGCGGCTAGTTTCTTGTATCTTATTGAGAGTAGGCATTTTTTGTCAAAAGTGTTATAAGTTGTTACCTTCTGGTGCTCCTCTGGGAGCTCTTTATTAGCTTTCCTGCAATTGATGCATGTGGGTTCTTTATCTAAGAACCCACATGCATCAATTGCTGAGGAGTCACAGTGTTTGGTCATGTGCCCGAATCCACAGCATTTATAACAGCGGATAACTGGAAGGTAGTCATCCGCCGTACATGTTGCCCAACTGAGAGAGACCCGTTTTGTGTTTATCAAAATTTTTCATATTGATGGGGTAACAGTAAAAACACTATGTCTTCTGTTATCTCCTACTTTGGTGTTATTAGTTGTACATAGTAGTTTACATTACGAGACTAATTCGTCTTTTTCAGTTTGTTGGAGAATTTCAGTCTTTGATGGAATTTGGAACATTTAGGAGGAGGATTTTTGGTAGGCGTTTGTTTGGAATTTTAGTATGGATTTTTGTGGCCAGTTCACTGGTTTTTTCTATTGCATTCTGAAGTCGTTCTGAATCATTTTGGGTACCTAGTCAGAAGCAAATTCCATTTTTTCTAATCCTCCAGATGCCCTGTATATTTATGTTTAGTTTTTGGGGCTTTATGTTTTCTTTTATTTCTTTTTCTAACTTGTCAGTGTCAATTTCTTTGTCTTCCCCATTATTTTTGGGGTAAACGAGGAGAGCATGCCGGTGGAAGAGAGCAGGGTATGGACTCGGTTTAAATGACTTGTTAATTATTTTTGTAGTTTCACTAGCCTTCGTATTGTCTACTAGGGCATCCTGGTAGCTTTGTGATTTATGGTCCACGAGCTGATTACGAAGCTCATGCGTGATTGCATATATTTGATGAGCTGCAAAAAGAGGTCACTCGCGGCTTTCCTGATTTTCTTTCTTGATGCCACTTTTACTGTGTCGAGGGCCTTCGCTGGGAGGAGTTCAAGGATTATTTCTAGGTTCTGAGAGAGAGCCTCAAGGATTTCATCTTCTGTTCATTTTTACAGAAAAAGTGTGATAACTTTTCTGAATTTTTTTTTTAAATAATTAAAAATTTTAATAAAACAGTTGAGTTATGGTAAACGTATAACTTGTTTTTCAGAATTTTAAAAATAAAAACTGAAAAAGTAGTTCCAAAAACAGTTCACAGATGGCGCAACAGTATCCACGATTCGAGAAAATCAGAACAAAGGATCCTGTAACTCCCGAACTGTTGATCGTAGAAAAATGGAAGAAGCAATGTTAGAAAGAGGAAGTCTCTCCAATCTTTTTAATATGTTAGACAAGAATATCCACCTATTAACTGGGCAGTAGAATTTGTCCGAAGCTCAGAAGTTCGGACAGCAGTAACTTCCGTGGAAATTGTCCGATCATCAAAACTTGCAAGTTACCAAAAACTGGAATAAAAGTACTATTTAAAAAAAAACCTCAGGAGTTGATGGCAAGAATCCACTCGGATTGAAGGATCCAAAGTTTGAACACAAATTCGTTGATAACTCATGGAATTCCAGTTGGAAATCGAAGATTCAGATGTCGTTGTAATCCATTTAATCTGCTGATTCGAATGATGTATAATACTAGATGATACTCACAAAAAATACACAAAAAACAAAGACGAAACTCGGAGCAGAGGTGACCGTGGCTGGACAAATTGCAGCCATCATAATTCACATGAATAGACTACACTAGTAGTCAAATTATCAGCCATTGTGAAGCTACTGACCAGAAGCAAAAAGGAAACCACTAGAAACAAAGCCAGAGTCTATGTTGCCGTGTTGTTAGCTGAATGCAACATTACTTGCTATTTATGGTGTGTTTTTTCGTTTTTTGAATTATTGATATATATTGTTTAGCAAATGGATGTAAGAATGAGCAAATACGAGATAACAGAAGGTAGAAAATACTTTTCAAAGGCAAGGAAATATTATATTTGGCAAGATTCTACTTTTACTGATTAAAATAAGAAATTGATGCTGCTGTTGTATTCACAACAATTGTATCAATTTAATAGTGATTAAAGATGAAGCAAATTCTAAGCTTAAACATTAGAAATATTTAATAAGCATTCATATATTCAACTATTTCGTTGCATTGTGGCAGGTCCTCATCGGACAACTTCCGGTGTCCTTGACAATCTCCCCCTGGAATGGCTTTTCCTTGCCGATTGGCAGAACCTTCTTCGGACTTCTCTGAAACCGCATATCTAGCAGTAATATCATAAACGTCGATCTTGGATAGTTAAAGAACCAAATTATTTCGGAAGGTGAACGTTCACGAAGGCCTTCGATTATCGCTGCTCTCCGATTATAT
The DNA here is from genome assembly GCA_000484575.1 of Olivierus martensii. Lineage (NCBI taxonomy): Eukaryota > Metazoa > Arthropoda > Arachnida > Scorpiones > Buthidae > Olivierus > Olivierus martensii. The sequence goes on along the minus strand of AYEL01075372.1, from coordinate 6,368 downwards.
TCTGCACTCGTTCTTAACTAATCAGCTATTTTGTACTTATCTTCAAACACATCATCTGTCTCTCTTACTAAAACGTCAGCAGCATCGTAGCGCTGACAACAAATATGGCGGGAAATTCAATTTAAAATTTATCCGGATTTAGCTGACGCACCCCGTATATAGTGCATCAGATCAGTGATGCCGCTACCTGATGCGTCGTGATGCAGAAATTCTCGACAATAATCCAAGAATCTTATATACGCACACTGCGTTGGATGACTTTAGCTGGATTATTGTTGAGAATTTCTGCGTCGCTGTATATCAGGCAGCGTGGCGTCATCTATCTGATGCACTTATACAAAAGCAGGTTGGAGTCAGCAATGCGATGCACGTGATCGCTTTGGGTAAAGTAAAATTTTACCTTTTAAATTGATATATTGGTGTTTGTATTATAATAATTTATTTTATATGTATATATTTAAAGTTTCAATAAAATATTTATTTTGGCAAAGGCATTAATATATCAGTAACTAAAAATCAAAGATCATGTAATTTATTGTTTTCAAATTTTTATTGAATTTTAAATGCTAAAGTCGGGGGTAGGCTTATACACAGGTTATGTATTTTTATCAATTTTCAAATTGTGAAGTTGGGGGGTTGGCTTATACATGGATTGGCTTATATTCGAGTATATACGGTATTTCAATCCTGAAGATTTTTGAAAATTTAGCTAAAATCATACTTTTAAAATTAAGTATTCAAAAAGCATCTACACCCAAATTTATAATTAAATGCTTTTTACATTAAAATTAAGTTTGATTATTTAAATTAATAATTCACAACAACTTTCTCAATCAACCCATTATTATTACTATACTATAACAAGCTATTTGTGACAAATTCATGTTTAAGAAATTTGAAATGATGATTATCATTATTTAGCTTACAATTACCAATAGCCAAAGTCTTCACTTCCATGAAGAATTATGCAAAACATTTTCAGCCAGCCTATTTCAGCAAAATTCTGTATTCAGTTTTATTTAATATCAGAAATTAGCAACAATAATAATGGCATTACTGATCAATTGTAAAAATATATATATAAGCGGAATATGTTTTTTTAATTGATTAATCGTAAAGATACACTTTGGATAAATTTTCAAAAATATTCAGGATCAAAGTAATTTGTAAAATTTAAAATTTTTAAACAATATCTAAAAATATTCAAGAAAAACATATAAAGAATTAAGGCTGGATTATAGTCTGACTCCAGCATGGAGTTAAGGTCGCTAGCCGGCGTTGGAATTTCAAGCTAGCGTCATGGTTTATAGTCTAACTCCAGTTGTGCTAATGCAGCATTAGTGTCAACTCTGGCCTCTGTTGAGAATTGAAAGTTTTTCTACCTTGGAGTTGAATGGCACTATACTATAATCCTTTCCAAAGAACAAACATGTAGGGAATTTAAATGTTTGATTGCGATACAGAGAAATTTATTATAGCCATTAAAAGCATATTCCAACATTTCTGATTTTAAATTTGTATTTATAGAATTTAAATTAACATATTTGTATTGTTCCTTTTTGATTTATATCCACTGAAGATAGGGCTTAAGACAGTGTTTTTGGAATCTTTAATATAAGTTTTTATTCACACTTTACAAAACTTGTGTAAATAATTTTATAAGCTATTAATAAATTTTATTTATTTATAAAAGAATTTTTTAATGGATGAAAATTAATTTAATACAAAATAACATAACTCTTGATTTTAAAACTTTTTTAAAGTTTTTTTAAATTTCATACATTTTAAAACAGATACACATGGAATCAATTTTTATTAATAATCATTTTGCTATTGCAATGTAGGGACATTGCTAGCAAAATATTCGGTAAATTTTTCACTGACATCAAAGGCATAACTTGTTTTTTCTTTAATTTTCGAATAAGCAAAATAGAAGCATAACTTTTCATTATAGGATTTTATAAGTGAAAAGAGCACTGCACAAACTCAGTACTTTGAATGATGGGAATTCAACATCAAAAGTCTGCTAAAGACAATCTTAAATGTAACTTCTAATTTCTAGCACAATGGAGTAAACCAAAATATTAAACAAATAAAAATATACTGTTTATTATTTCAGAAACGTTTTCGGCATATTTTTCATTTATTATTATATTATATCTATCTATCTATTACATAAATATTCTGTTTTAGAACATGGAACTTAGAACAACCCTAGCCCTCGGACCACCACAGAACGAAACGAAAACTTATATAAAATTTCGAATACATTAAATAAATTGATGTTAAATAATATAATTTATGTAAAAAATCAAATATTTTCCACATAAATTTTATAAGTTATGTGCCCGAAATCTAACAAAAAATTATTTTATATTTTCATTCCTCATCATGGTATATATTTGCTATTTGTTTTTATTGCTTAAAAGATAACCTTGTTATTTGTTGAATTCCTCCCCTATAATGACTTTTGAAATGATTAATATAGATTTTATTAAAATCTGTTTATGTACAGTTAAAATAACATTGATTTTGATACATCTTCACTTAATTAGAATTGCTGATAGTTCCATTTTTCTATAAAGGGATAAATTACGATCTTATAGGCTGGCATTTTCGTGCACATGAATTAACATTTGCTAGAAATTAGAAGTTACATTTAAGATTATGTCTACGAGAGCAGTGAAAGTTGTGTTGTCTGCTAAAGACACTGGCAGTTCATAGTCCAGCGCTAACACCAACCAAATGTAGTGAACCGAATGCAACTCTGTGAGCTCTGCGCAGCAAACTCCAAGCTGGAGTCTGACTATAAACCAGCCTTTAAGATTTTCTTATCTTCCCATTTATCATAAATGATTTTTTTAAGTACATATTCACTTTATTTTCCAACAGAGCATTTTTCATTCTAGTTATCTTGATTTTTCAATAATGTTTTCAAAGATAGATTTTCATATTAAAATTATTAAAAGATACTGTACTGTACAAACTCACATTATATTTAGTACTTTTTATTTGAAATACACACACACACACACACACACACACACTTACACACACACTTACACACACACTTACACACACACAATCTGTATTTTATAAGTAATATAGATTATTATAAGCTTTCACAAAAAAATCATATCAAAAGTAACCTGATATAAAAATTGTAGTCATATGTAATTATATGATTTTTTCATATATTATTGCTTAGCTAATTTTAAAAGCAAATTCTTTGGCCACTATGAACTCAGAGAAATTGAATTATGATCTTATTTATTGTTTGATTATAATCTTTGTCAATAAAATAAAATTTTATTCATAAAGATTTTAATCAAACAATAAAAACTCTCTTTGTGTATGTTATTTTTTCATATCTTAACATTTTTTAGTATAAAATACATATAATCAGTGGTGAACTGTAGGGGGCTCATGTGAACCCTTTATTAAATTTGTCTTTAATTTGTGAGCCCCTTGTTCTTTTTGTTTGCTTGTTTATTTATTCCAAGAAAAATGCATGTCTTGAATGTCATAATCATACTTTGATTTACTTTAGTCTCTCTCTTCTTCGTATTTGAATGTACATCTCGAATAGTGGCGATATGGCAATAATGCTATCAGAAGCAGGGAGGGACTTACCAGGCAAAAGAGTTTTTGAAACATGGGAGGGTGAGAATTAGAATCTCGTCTGATTTTGTTTAAGTTCGGTCAAACAAATTGTAGATAACCTAAAATTTAAACAGGGGCTAGAAAATGCCATCTGTTTTCAATAAATTTATTGTTGGCTATCAAATTGTTTAACAATAAGACGATGGGATGAAGAAATCCCATTATTTAGTTTTCCATTAAAATATGACAATAAGTTGTTATTTTTATTTTTTTAAATTTTAAAGAATTTTATTATTTTAAAATATTTTCTTGTAATGGACAATTATTTGTATTTTCTGTTTTTGTAAAAAGTAAAATATTTTATTAGAAACTGATATTTTGTTTATTAAATGTTAAAATAAAATGTTAAATGTTTTTTTTGTTAAAATTTTCATAGCTACCACTGTATATAATTACGGTTTTTTTTTTTTTTTGCAATTCACCCTTCATGGTCTTTAAATCTACTTTCCTCTTTCCTCGAAGCATTAAATGATTAAGAAAATCTGAAAATTGGAATATTTTGAGCACCATTCGAAATTATTGAAAACCAAAAAATTTATAAAAAATTATAATAAAATGGTTTAATACTTCATATTGGGGGTACTATACCCTTTTATTAACTATTAGGATCTGTTCATCACACTTACTAATATAAATGGGCTACATCTGGCCACCAAACTAAAGTCAATTTACTATAGTGCTGAATGCACGCTCATAAAAGTACCCCACCAGTAACTCCTTCACTAGGAAACAGGAAAAAATCAAATAAAAATTTGATTTTTTCCTATCCTTCTAAAACATTGAGCAATCTATCCATATCCATATATATATATATATAGGGAGCAATGAGGATGCAAATGATTTGGCCAAGGAAGAGGCTTCATGTCCCTTTATTGCATCTGAGCTGCTGAGCATTAGATCTGATGCATTTGGAAAGGTAAAAAGGAAATGATTGACAGCTTAGCATCTTTCCCATTGGAGGTACATCACTAGATTAAGGCAAACAAAAGCTCTTATTTTAGGTCCTCATTACAGAGAAATAAAGAGTTGCTTGCATTGCAGAAAAATTTAATAAAGATTGTTATAGAATTCTTCACAGTGCAATGTTATCTTAAGAGACATCTTCATTTAATTGGAATTTGATAATCCCAACTGTAGATGATATCAGGGAGATGAAACTCTTCATATTTTGTGTGATTATGTGATCTTTTCAGAGCTAAGATTATATCTTCTAAGGTTTCATTTTCCTACAGCTAGAAGATTTTTTTATAGTCCAATTGTAGAAGATATGGCCTTTGTGTGTAAGACAGGAATTCTTATAGGATGATCCTATTAGAGAAGCACATTTGATTGTTGTAGTGCAAGGCCTGCTTAAATCACCTTCTTTCTTACTACTACTACTACTGCTACTAATACTATACTATACTATATTATACTACTGCTACTAGTACTAGTACTAGTAGCAGTAGTATTATATAAGAAAAAGGAGAGTATAGCTTTAGCATTGAAACTATAGAGTGATTTATTGTGCACACAACACAGTATCATCTCATAAAAAGACCCTCTTACATACAAAAGATAATATCTTTCTCAATGGAATTATAAAAAAAGATCTTCTGGTATAGGAAAATACAACCTAGAAGATCATAAATTAGCCCTAAAAGGGCCACACATTCACAATATATGAAGAGGAGTTTCGTTTTGACATCATCTACAATTGGAAATATCAGCAATCACAATTAAGAGGAGATGACAATATCTTATAAGGAGCCCTATATTAATCTTTATTTGATTTTTATTCAGTGCAAACAACTCTAGTTCTCTAATAAGGGACTTAAAATAAAGGCTTTTACATGTCTTAATCCAGGATTGGATCTTCAGTGAGAAAGACTGAACTGTCAACCAGACAGTGACAACCTACCCAAATGCATAGGTCTGATGCCCAATAAAAGAACAAGAAATCCTATTTGCAGCCTCATTGGCTTGAATTTCTTTATGTCCTAGCAAGCAAACAAGTTGAACCCTAATCCTGATAACTTGTTTCATATTATGATAATTACATTCTCACACAAGCTTCAAGCTGAAGCAGGAACTATCAAATCCTTTAACATAGCTTGATTATTTGATAGGAGTAGATTTGTTTTGTTAACTCATCCCTATCAAGATTAACTTTAGCACATCTAAAAATAACAGATTTCTGCATGAAAAACAGTGCAAACTGTCCAAGAAAATAAGAATAAGGTATGTGTTATATACTTTTGCTTCTTATTAGAACTAATAATTAACCAGTCCTTCAGCACTTGTTTAAGTGAAAAATTATATTTTAATACTTGTTAAAGATCTTTCAGCTTAGTAAAGTCATCAGAGATGGCTTTATTAAGCCGTAAGATCTTTAACAAGTATTAAAATATAATTTTTCAGTTAAACAAGTGCTGAAGACTGGTTAATTAATAGAATAAGGTATTCTCATTCCTTCACAATAAGCTCCTGCCTTTACTCCAGTAGAGATTTTGGAAACAGTCTGTATACCAGACTAATCTCTTCTTTGATACTGTAATCAAATCCATTCCTCCTTGCTGAGAAAAACAACAGTGAAAAAACAAATTTAAATCAAAAAGACAAATGAAAAATTATCAATTTTTTTTTGATGTAAGAAAATATTTAGTAAAGTTATAAATATTAAGTTAATATTAAATATTTATTAAATAAAGTTAAATAAATATTTA
>AYEL01075371.1:0-31735 GCA_000484575.1 Olivierus martensii | reverse complement strand
CACACACACACACACACACACACACACACACACACACAATTTTCTTATTTAATTGTAAATTAAATAAAATTTTTGAATTAACTGGCCATTTATTTATCCAACTTGAAACCCAGTCCCATAAGGTCAGTTAATTGGGAGTAAACTCCCAATTACCTTATGGAGCTGGGGATAATACCCTTATATGGGACTCATGAAGATAATTCCTTTTGAATATTATCTTCATGAGTCTGGATACATCAGGTATTTTCTTAAAGGAAATAAACTATCAAATAAAAAGAGTTTGTTCCTGCTTAAATGCCTTAGTGTTTGTAATATATAAACTATGTTCTATTCTCAAAATTTATAGAACTATATCTTTATGTAAAACATTAAACCAGGGGTGGAGAACCTTTTTTTTGTAGGGGGCTGTATAGAAAAATTTATGGTGGGCCACAGGTAAAACAAAAACAATTGATAATAATAGTATTTATTTAAAAAAGAGAAGGTACATAAAAACAATTGATGATGATAGTATTTATTTAAAAAAGAGAAGGTACAGTACAATTGATAATAATAGTATTTATTTAAAAAAGAGAAGATACAGATATACAATTGATGATAATAGTATTTATTTAAAAAAGAGAAGGTACAGATATGAAAGTATACATAGTATTGGTATTAGATATAATAAAATAATATGGCCTGCAGGCTGGAGTTTGCCCACCCCTAAATTAAACAACAAACAATTTAAAGACATAATGAAGATACTTGAAAAAATTTTTTTTTTTTCATATTTTATGCCCCTTTCCAATTGGAGATTACTAAGGGGTGGGGCAAGTTCCAACCACAAGCTGCACCCACACCTGTGGAGAGGGACGGATAGTGAAAGTCAGGGATTGCCCCTCCACGGATGTAGGTGCACCCCCTGGTTGGAATTATGGAATGCTACTTTAAGATCAATTAATATTCCAAAATATTTAGCAAATCAGATTCTTAAAGTTATATAATACTAAACTTATGAGAGAAAATCATTCTAAGATCCTAAATTAATAATTTTTTAGAAGCTAAATACTGTTTAAAAAATATGATCTAATGAATGAAATACATTTAATAGAAGATACTATTTCACATCGAAATGCAGTTAAAAATGCTGTTAATGATTTTTTTCTTTACTTTTCAGTCATCACAAGATATTAAACAATAAGTGCCACTTTTATGTAACTTTGTTGCTGCATTCTACTTGATGATGGTATCTATGCATTGAGGCAGAAACTAGCAAACAATAATGACATTTATGATGATTTTATTATTATTATTAAGTATTTAGGATCAAGCTTATAAATAAAATGATTATAACTTATGTATATTATATTTTTAAAAACTATTACTGTAACTGAATCTCATAAATATGTAATTTATATAAATAATAAATGAAGTCTCTTTTATGCTTCATAATTTTTAATATTTTTTTTAATAAATATAGATTTAATATATTAGTATCATCCAACATCATATAAAATAAACGAAAAATTCCTAAAATAACATGACTGCTTAACTTATTAATCAATTCAATCCAATGTCAGAATACTTTAATAACAGAAATCAATCATCTCTATAAAATAATTATAAATTTTATAGAAACCAAATTTTAAATTTTATCTTTTAAATTAAAATGGATATAAGTTTTGTGTATTATTAGAAATGTTTATAATCAAGTTAAAATTTGGATAATAATATAATTGTAAACAGATACTATTTCACAGTAATAACAAAAATTATTTTACTACAGCTATGATTAATTTTAAATATATTTTGATATATTTATTGATAAAATAAACAGCTATAATCTTCATAACGTACGAACTTATTTTAAGTAATCAAGATGAAAATACATTTCAATTCTGATATAAAAATAGCGTAAATTCTCAACATTTTTATATAAAATATTTCTGTTGTAAGTCTATTGGCAAAATTTATAGATATTAATAGTAAATATCATCGTTCATATTGCTAATTTAAATTACTAACTGAGAAAATTACAATTTACGATCACGATTTCAAAAAAAAAAAAAAATTAAATATTTAATTTCTTATGAGGAGATTTTTACAAATTTACTTAGATTTTATCATCTTATTGAAACATTTGGTAATTTACAGTATAAATCAATTTAAAGTACGATTTATATAAGAGATTAATTCACTCACGATAATTTCCGACTAGCAGCCGCCATTAAAGAATTCCTTCTTAAAACGAATGAAAATAGTAACAGTTTTTTTCAGAAAATTAACTAAACGATCATCTTGTCCATCAAACGAGCCATATTTCGACTTTTCCACCAAAACAAACCTTCAACTCCACTCGGTGATCGGAGCTGCTAATGACGTCATTGCCGTCCATCCGCCTCCATCTGCATGGGAGGGGCAAGGCTCGTTTTTAGCATTAATTATCATTTAATAAACACATTTGTTGATTAGACTTTTGAATGAAAAAATATCAAATAGATAATACAAATCAATATATTTTTATTTCTAGTCCGTATCTATATCGAACGTTCTATATTGATTGCAAAATACAATATATTAATTAGAAATTTAACAGTGTAATATTTATAATAAAAAATTCACTATGGTTTTATTAGTTATAGAAGCATGAACAATTTTAATTTGGTGTATTTCAAATACTATTTTAATTCGAAGAAAAATTTCTAATTCCTACTCGGACATTTTTACAATTTTATTAAAGAAAAATATCAGTAGGCAAGGTAAATTATATCCTGACAATTACAATTTTTATTTAATAATAACATCCTTCTTAACTATTAAAATGACGCTGATTTTTCAATGCTTCATTCAGAATTTTTTATATATAATGATTAAAATTTAAATATGTTTAAAACAGATTTTAAGTACTGTATATATTTTATATAATAATTTAAGTTCCGAATATTTAAAAAGTATTAAATAATTTGTTTCAAATAAATTACTGTATTTAAAATTTTTAAGTTAAAATAAATTCATATTTTCCCCACATCTTTAATTTTTAAAATATCTTTTATTTCCTAATCGCCAATATTGAACATGAATGCTCAAAGTAAGGGGCGCTTCTAGTTGGCAAGCAACTTGATGTTACAGAATAAGCACTTAGCTAGCAAACGTCACCGCTTAAACAGTTCACGCTGTCTAACTGGATGTCTTGTACGCATAAAAATTGCTGACCAGAAACAATATTATTAGCTTTATTAAGTGATAAAATTATGGATGATTCTGTTGAAATATCACTAACAAATGCTATGCAAAGAACAGTAGAATTTAATACTTCTTTATCAAATATTATTAGTCAATCGCCAGATCATACTACAGTTATTATGTAGAAAGTACCATACCTAACCTGTAAGCATATTATTAGTCAATCGCCAGATCATACTACAGTTATTATGTAGAAAGTACCATACCTAACTTGTAAGTATAATGATACAAAATTTAAAGCACATTTTCGGATATCAAGATCAAAATTTCAAATAAAGTTTTATTTCTAAAGGATATTTTAAAATTATAGCAAAACTAGCAAAGAAATGGGTCGCTGTCTTTGCTTAGCAGGAATAGCAGCAAACCCAGCGACTGATAACGTCATTCAAAGTAAGCAAACCATCCAGTTAGGCAGGTCCGGATTTACCAATAGGCCGACTAGGCTGCGTACTAGGATCCCGCAATTCTAGGGGCCCTAAACTCAACCACTGCAATAGACGGTAATTTTTCGCGTAATAGATGGTAATTGCGTAATAGACGGTAATTTTTCGCGGCACACTAGTTTGCCGCGAAAAATTAAGAATGAATTGTATATATGTATATATATAAGAATTATACTTCTACTTCCTTTCTGGGCTATACCAACAAGTTCAGCCCTCTCCTACATCAATCAATCCCTAAAATATATCTCAAATTGCTAAATTCCTTTTCTGCTGCTCTCCCAATTTAGCATTTAAATTATGTATTAGTTTATTAGTTTGGTTTCTGTTCTTTTGAAATTTAGTCCTATTAAGCAGTGCCTGAATTAACTGGTATCCCAAATAAGCGGAATTGACTGTATCTAATTTTAATTGTTTATCTATTCTAAATTAATTAATATAATAATTGTTAAATTTTGATGTGTTATGAAATAATTACAAACTTAAGGTTTTGCTATTTTTCTAAGTTGAAGAAGCCTATTATTTAAAACTTTTTTTGGAAAGTTAAATATCTGTCATCTAAACATACCATCAAATGTGGATTACCAATTCTGTTGTATTGAACATTCATATAAAATAATGTGGCTTTAGAAATCGATGTATCTTTAACATATTGTGTGCTGGGATAATTTTTGTTTATTTTATTATTTTTGGTATTTATGATGAAAATTATAAAATAATAACATTTTAATAACTTTCAAATTTCTGGTCTCATTAGATCAAATCTTGTAAAACTTTAGAAGTATAACCAAGCAACAATAGACTTCTAGGTAGTTCCAGATGCGATGCGATCCTCAAAAAGACGAAGAAAAAGCCAGCTTTTAAGAGGGGGCAAATGGTTTTCCAAGCATTAAAGAATGTCAAAGATAAATATAGCCATGTGGAATCTACAGGAGTCTATAGAATATCATTACAGAATGTTGATACAGGCATCACAGAAGCCTACATAGAAACAACACAAAGGAACCTGAAAGACAGGTTAGAATAGCATAAACATGACATTAAGTTTGGAAATTTAACCACAGCACTTGCTAAATGGGCCTACAAGAATGACGTCAAAATTAATTGGAATGAAGCCAGAATAATATACAGTGTTACTGATCCAGCGGAGCTAAGTTACTAGTATTTTTAAGATTAAAGATTATAGAAAAAGATTCACGTTTGAATTAATTATTATTATCCCTCAATTTATGAATACTCAGTTAATGAATTTTTAATTTAACGAATTTTATAAATATATATGACTTTTTCAATTTGTATAGGTAATTTTTTTCTGTGAATAAACTATTTCATTATTAATCAATTATCTACATAATTTGTTTAAGTCAATGATTGTATTTTATTTTATATAAAAAATTTATAATCTCTAATTCATATCTGAATAAATTTTTCTTGTATACTTTGTTCATCAAATTATTTCTGTAAATAAAAAGAAAGAAAGAAAAATCCCACTCTTCTGATGTTTATTACTAATTCAATTATTTATTTTTAATTATTTTATTTATTTATTTACAAACAAAATCAGAATAATTTCAATTCATACATTGGACACAATCTGAGAGCATAACATACAATAAGTTTATAGAAAATAAAACAGCATACCATAACCTCAAAATAAAACACGTTAATAAGAGTATTTCTTAGCAATTGTTAGATCTCTCAACGTATTAAAGAATTTATTAGAATTGCAATAAAAAATATCATAATTTAGTAATGATTGATTTTTTACAATCTGATTAGAAAATGATCTCCTAGAAACATCTAGTCTACAACTACCATTACAGAACAAATTTCTAACTCTAAAATTCCTAGTAGGAATGTTTAAAGATATATTTATATTTCCAAAATCCTCTCTAATAAACATAAAAAATAATGAAAAATCATATAAAAAGAGACGACTTTTAATTGTAAACAAATTAATATCCATCCTTATTAAATCATCTGTATCAAATTTGTTAAAAAGTAAGTTTTTAATATGAATAAAAGATTGTTCAAGTCTTAACAAATAAGAATCTGCTGCAGAAGCCCAAATTACAATTGAATAGTCGATCACAGAAACAATGAATGCAAAAAAAATAATTTTTTTAACATAGTAAGAAGTAAGAAAATGTAGATTACAATATAGAATACCACATCTTATTTTAAGTTTTTTAATTAAATTATCGATCTGATTTTTAGAAGTAAGGCGACTGTCAAAAAGAACTCCAAGATCAGTTACTTCAGTTACTCGTGAAATCAATGAGTCATTGATATAAATTTCTCTAGGGATCGAAAATCTATTGGAATAAAAAACATAACAAGATTTATCTTTATTCAACAGTAAATCATTTGCCAATAACCAATTATTAATAGTACAAAGATCAATAGATAATTGAGAATGGACGGAGTTAACTACCTTTAGATCGTCAGCATAAGCAATAACTACAGATGATGTTAAACATAAAATTGGATTGATATACAAAACAAAAAGAAGAGCGCTAAGAGGCGAACCTTGAAGAACGAATTAAATGAATAATTGGTTGCTTTAATGATTTCCTTGGTATTGGACCACTGAAAAAACCATAAGAACAACCAATTATTCATTTAGTCATTTTATGATAAAATCCATCCTCTGTTTACAAATAAAAGAAAGTTTGTTTGTTTTGAATTTGAGAAAAGATTGAAAACTGAATGAAATATGATATTCTGTTTAGATAATTTTGATAAGGAGGTACAAATTACTCAAAAATTCATTAAAATATAGTAAAAAAAAAAAAAAGGCATTTTTGTGTTAGAAAATAAACATACTGCCAAAAAAAAATACAGTGAGTACTTTCTTGTTACCTTTGATTTACTCATGGCTCCTGTTAAGACTTCATATTCTTTGTTCGTGTGAAAGTAATAAATGAGTGACACTCAGTACATCTTTCTCAAGAGTGCCAAAAACTTAAAAAATAAAAAAGTTATGGCAAAATATCGAATATTAAATATCATATTAAAGAACGTTAATTTTTTTACTTTTAGAGCGTTAAAGGTTAAAAGGTAACATTCTCAAGGATCTGGCAATAAATATATGCATCAATATTGAGCCAGTCAAATTTGATAAGACTAAATGTCATCATTTACTTCAATATGAAAACAATTAATAATATAATGGATAGTTATTCCCCTCTGATATTACAAAGTGTATTGCATTCTAATAGTTCACATTCTTAGATATTAAAGGGAAAGGTATTATCTAAATATCACTTTTTTCTTTTTTGATATTGCTGATAGTTGCTTAGATATTAAAGGGAGTGGAATTTGATAAAATAGCTTAAAATAAATACATTTATGCATATTTCTTAAAAACTGTTATAGATAAGAAAAATGTACATTGTAAAATATTGTAATTAAATTACAAATATCGCTTACATCATTTTATGCATGCACTACTGCTAAATTAAACTTCTCTAATTACAGAAAATCTAAAAATTTAAAATTTATTTGAATATTGCCATGCTTGTTTAAGATACTAATATAAAATTTTTACTATAAGATAGAATGTTTGATTAGCATTCAAAAAAGTGCTTCCATATTTTAGACTGAATAGGAACTAAACAATGAATGTTATAATGGAGAATTTTTACATTAAGTGATGCCATGTTTTGGCTACAATTTCAGTTTTTTGACGAGAAGCATGGTGGTTAAAATAGATATGCGTTTTCATCAAAGAACATAAATTTTAGTGTCATCTGAAATCACCAGATATGCAAAGACTACAGATAAGATGATAATTGTTTCTGAGTTTCTTAAGAGCATTTATTGTTATCTTTTTATAATATCTCTTCCTATTTTCAGAGATTTGGCTTATATTGGAGTAGTCTAAAATAATAATATCAAATAAGCACTTTTTGCAGCTGAGATTACTTTTATTTCAGAGTAACGAACTTATGGTACTCCAGCCATCATCAGTTTACATACAAAAATAGAACAAATTTAAAGTTTAATAGAATCATTATACAAGTAGAAGCAGCAATATTGGAGTAAGATTTGTTCAAATATTATCATATTTCATATATATTTAATATTTCATATGATAATATTATGAAATATTATTCATAGTAATATAAGTTCAATGAGATTGCACTTAAACACAAACTAAAAATAATAATACTTAAAAGCCCCTTAGCAGTTATGGGTTACATGGTTATATGATGATATTATTCATATTATCATCATATAACCATGTTACCCATGTTATTGATATGGAATATCAATAACATAGGAAACATGGATTATTATTCTATATTGCTCATGTTCAGTAATATATGACTATATTCTATTACTGTATATACTAATATATGAATGTATTCCTACTAATATAATTTCAGCTAACATTTGATCCATTAAAATTTAGATAAAGAGTTATGATTAGACTATAAAAAATAGAAGAGTCTATAAATTATTCTAAGGCTTTTTTATTTTTTCTAATAGGCTATCACTATGTCTAGGCAAAAATCTTCAGCACCCAAAAGAAAGAAATGGTCAGAGGAAGATCTTCCAGTGACAGTGATGAGGAATCAGAATGTTTGTATTGTAATGGAAAGTGAAATAAGAATATTGTATAAGAAAAATAAATTCAATGCATGGAATGCAAATTGTTGAAATTCAATGTATGGAATGGAAAGAATACTGTGATAGGCAAGGATGCCAGAGTTTTGTTTGTGAGTTTTGCTGTATCAGAAATCTTGAGTGAAAAAGTGTCAAGTAGAACATACATGGGGGACTACAGTATCTTAAGCATCAAAAAGCATGCCTATTAGCTAGTGTAGACTATTATCTGATTTATCAAATCCTTTATTTCATTTGGAAATGTTATTTGTATCTAAAAGAATAAAAATGTTAAAAAATATAGCCCACTTTCAGTTTGTTAAGAATCTCTGAAATGTCTTTTCTATCTTCAATTTACAGTGGATTATATGGAATATTATTCCACTTAACCCACACCTGGGGGCAATATGGAATTTTGGATAAAAAAAATTGATACAAATATTGAATAAAACAATGTTCTAAGTATATATTTATCTAATACTCTTGGAAAGTACCTGAAGAAAATGATGTTTTTCTAATGATTTTAAAAATACTATTCCATTTAACCCATACCTTTTGGGCAATATGGAATTTTGCACCTTTTAAATAATTTTTTAAATTACATGATAGATATATAAACTATGGCAGCCATGTTAAAATATGTTATATGGGAATGACCATAGAAGGTAATAACACATGAGAAACCATATAAGCTTATTTAGAATTTTTTATAATTATAAAAACAAAATGGTATTTCATAATATCCCCAGTTACTCTATAATATTTGTCTTATAATGAAAAATGTCTCTGATGTAATATTTTATAAATTTTTATGAATAATTAACCTTCATTAGAATGACAGTTTGAAATTCATAATGTGGCAGATAAGGAGCTGCAAGTAAATAAAAATGCCAACTATTATCAATTATTATTTTTATTTAAGGAAAATCCTAAGGTTACTCCTATTATTATAATTCAGTATGGTAATAAGGCTCTTCAAATATCAACAAATAATACTTGGTTAATTCATGGAACAAATTTTACAAAATACTATGTTAATTCTGTGAAATATTTGAGGATATACATATATTTTTTA
Source organism: Olivierus martensii (assembly GCA_000484575.1). NCBI lineage: Eukaryota > Metazoa > Arthropoda > Arachnida > Scorpiones > Buthidae > Olivierus > Olivierus martensii. The sequence goes on along the minus strand of AYEL01075371.1, from coordinate 22,384 downwards.
AATTCTAAGCTGAAATTCAAGTGTATGAATTATGCAGTGGCATGATTTATGTAAGTAAATATGGAATACAGGCAGCCCCAGATTACATAGATAGATCGTTCCACAAAATCCTACATACCTATCTATGCTCCATATACATTATGTTTTGACTTGGAGCATACAATATATAGTACTAGTGTGTCCCAATGATGAAACACTAAAACAATCATAATTAAGCTCATAAATCACATGGTAAAGCAGTTTTTTACCATCTTCAAGGATCTGGATTCAATTTAGAATCCTATATCTCCAATTTTTCTGGAGGGATCTGGGTCTGGGCCCAGTTCATTACATAAAAATAATCCTACATAAGTACAGATCTATGCAAGTTAGAAATTATATATCATTATATATATATAAAATAATCAAAGATATGCTCTAGAGATGAAACCAATTATTGACTAATAGCATTGATTTCAATAAAAATGATTTTTGACTTAAGCAATTCAAAATGCAATGGTAATTTTAAGAACCAATTAACAGCTTTACTCAAGTATCAAATATAGGTTTTTTTATTATAAAAGATGATCCTTTGAATATGCTTAAATATACTTTGAACATAAATTCATGAATTTATGATAAAATAGTTATTGTTTTATAAAAAATAAATAAATAAATATTCATTTATTTTTTTCTTACCTTGAATAGGAACAGAACTTATTTTCATTCCTGGCTGGGCAATAACAGATGGAGTAACTACTCTTATATTAGCAGTTCCTGAAGTTGCAGAATTTGCTGCTGAAGCTGTTGTAATTTTCTGAGTAGCAGCAGCTGCTGCAGCTAATGCTGCCATTCCACTCATACCTGTAGTTGTATTGACTGCAGTCGTTACCTAAGTTAAATAATCATCATAAAATAAATATCAAAAAGAAATTTTCAAAAAATGCCACAATTAAACATATTAATATCCTATGTTATTTTTAAACAATTTAAAATTTTATATTTTTATATTATATATAAACTAAGCATCCTAAACTAGGATCCTGTGAACTTTTGAACAGAATTCCACAAATTTTCAATCAGTATAAATTTGTAATAATTAATACATGTACAGATATCTCTCAGTTTGCAAATTTTTGATTTAACCTCTTGAATGCCTATAGTGTGTATACACATCAAGATGGTGAAACAAATGATATAAAAAAAATTCAATCCTGATTTTATTAATCCAGCTTTTGCAAATTGGTTTTTGTGTGTAATTTGTGAAAATGCACTCTTTTGACAGTGGGTTCTAAATTTTTTCAGTTGCTGAAATATATTTTTAAATTATGTGTAAACAAAGATTGTTTTTTCGAATGTTCAGTAGAATTTGAATTTTTTTTATTCCACCCTGTCAATTTTATAGTCAAACCTACCAAACCCATTCCAATTATGCAATTTGATAAATGATATTTTGGAAATTTTTGAAAAAAATTGAATTTCCTTCAAATAAGCTATAAAATTTAAAAAAAAAAAAAATATTGTAGATAATAAGAAAATAATGGTTAAATTCTGTTAAAATAACCTAAAATATTCTTAATTGTTCACAATTTTTGTTTTAATTTCACCGAAATTTAGGAGAAAATCATGAAAAATGAAACAAACACCCTCAGATCATTTAAAGGGGCATGACACTAATTGCTTTACAGTAACCACTCCTTTCGTGGGAAAATGTAGCCAAGCCTACTTTGGACGTGGGTAAATGGCATTGGGTCCTGAGTTACAAAACACTAAAGACAATCCAATCAGAGGAACAAACAATAAATTACCGTATTACATCAAATTTAAGCTGCCCACGAATTTAAGCCACAGTAGGATTTTAAAATTGAAAAATAGGAAAAAAAAAAATGATTTTATAATAGGTGTAAATATCGCTTTGAATTTAAGCCGCACCCATACTTTAAGACTTAAAAATTTGAATAAAAAGTGCGGCTTATATTCAATGTAATACGGTATTATGTACCAGATGAGGCTATTTTCATATATGTTATGATTTTTTCATATAAACAAAAAAATTTATGAAAACTACTGCAATAAATTATGTAAATGAAGAAAGAAAAATTAATAAATATGAAATATTAATAAAAATGGCAATATTTCAATGAATTCATGTAATTTTTAATAATCATATGGCATAACTTCAATCAACAAATATTAACTCATGATTTTTTGTCAATAATTTCTGAAAATCTCAGCCAAATTTCTTTATTCATGGTTTATTTTGTTCAAAAGACTTGTAGCTATCTATAAATATTAATTATTTCATTGGATGGCTAAAACTGCAAATAAAACAATCATGTTTTCTCCAATCTCATAAACATAATGAAAAGTCACGAAAAAATAAAATTTGAAAAAAATGCTTGAAAGAGAACAAGAAATGCAATAAATACTGAAAATTTCAAAAAATTTCAATAATAGTTATGCAAAATTTCACGATTTTAATTTTTATATTTTTTACATATTAATTAGGCTTAATTTCAAAACATCTGTGGCACTGAAGGGTTAAGACAAAATTCACCATAGATTTAGCACTTGGCAAATACTGATAATACAGTGGTACTTTACAATTTGATGTCCTGCAATTTGACATTTGAATTTCATGGTATGGTGCATGAATGTACATAGAATTGTGTGATGTCATTTGTCAGTTCTTGTTGGGCTATTTTGGTATTTGCCCGTGTTCTTCGTATTAATTTTCAATTCTTCATTTTTCAGAAACTAAAAATTTGTGCATCTATTGTCGTTATTTTTTTGAGTGAAATTTAAGAATGGGTTCAGGAAGAACTGACCAGAGGAATAATTCCAAAAAGAACATCACTTGATTGATCATAGATAAGAAGAAAGAAACTGTAGAAAAAGTGCAGAAAGATAGAACAATTAAGATGTAACTCAAGAGATGGCATTCCTAGAACAACTGTGGCAACATTTTGCAACAGAGAAAGAAGATTATGGATGCTAGGGTGTCTGCTGGAGCAATGAAGATTTCTGACAAGAATAGATCTTTTATCAATGAAGAGATGGAAAAGCTGCTTCTCACCTGGATTAGAGAAAGACAGATGAAGGGAGATCCACTAACTCAGGCAATAATCTGTGAGAATGCTAGGTTAATTTTCAAAGAATTGCAGAAGAAAACCCCAGGATGTATCTTAGATCAAACTGAGGCATTTAAAGCAAGTCAAGGCTGGTTTCACAGATTCGAATTTAGAACAGGATAAATAAAACTTCATTCCAACATCTAAGGATTAATAAATTGTGAGTATTGTGTGTAAAATAATGTATTTTGTAATTTAGTGTGTTATACAATAGTAAAATATGTACAGTAAAGAAAATAATATAATGTATCTCTCTCACCTTCCTGTTAGGGGAAGTGGGATGGGAATCCAACAATAAATTAATCTATTTTCCTTAGTCATATATGGGAAATATTGCTCCACAATTCGACACTAGTTCAGCAACGGATTAGTGTCAAATTGTGTGGTACCACTGTAAAAAGTATTTATAATCTACTTTCTACATTTTACAAAACTTTTGCAATTATATAAAGCACATATGGGCAACCCCTCCGCAGGTCAGATCCAGCCCTCTACTACTATTGATCCGGCCCTGATCCATTTCACCGAAGTTGATCAGATTCATGGTGGGAGAAAACATGTGGTTCTACTATAGTCTTTTCAACTAAAGAACTTTCAAGCCCTAATTCAATGATCTGACAAGTCTTTTCAGTTAGGGTTAACTATAGTCAATATGATGTAAAACAGATGGCAATAGAGAATTTATCATCATTTTCAATTTGATGTTTGATTTAAAAACATAGTAATCAAATTAAAATTTTTTATCTTTATAATTAATTTTAGCAACTTGTTTTAATTCATTTAATGTTAGTTAATTTTATTTAATAATTTGGTCTTGCCCTTGACTTGGAAACAGAATGATAATTTGGTCCCCAAACTAGGAAAAGTTGGCCATGCCTGATATAAAGTATATTAACTTCATTCATGATTATTATTACTGATGTATAAATCTATAATATATTTTTTATCCATATGTAAGTTTGGATTATGATGGTATTTTATTGGTTATTGAAACATGTTAAATCTAACCAATGTGTACTTAAATAAATGAATTATTCTATGCCTATTAGTTTTATTAATTAACTTGGCAATGGTGAAATCATATGCTGAACATGTTCAGTGATAGTGTTTTATTTTAATATACTTTCGCTTCTTACTAGAACTACTAATAAAACAGTCTTCAGCACTTATTTAAGCGAAAAAATTATAATTAAATAACTATTAAAGATCTTTTGGCTTAATAAAGCCATCATCAGTAATAACACTTTTAAATAAGACGAATTTGAACAAATTAAATTCTTCAAATCATGAAGAAAACTTCCAAACAAAAAAAAATCAAGAAGGATACTTATAAAAAATTCATTGATGAGTTCCTGAAAGCAAATTCGTGCCAAATTTTAGACCACGATCCAACAGAAATGATTGAGAATGAAGTTCTAAGAATCCTTAGAAATGAAAAACTTCCAAACTTCTTGAAAGGAGCCTATGTTAAATCACCAAAACCACCTAGACTTTTTGCCTTCATTAAAAGGCATAAAAACCCGATTGAAGATCAGACCGGTAGTCGAAAAGAGGTCAGCTCCTACTCATCTCCTAGAAAAACGGATAGCCAATTGGTGCACACATAGAATGAAAGAGTATGAATGGAGTACTACATCCTCGATAGAACTTATTGATAAATTGTTAGAAGTGGGTCCTTTACCGGATGAGATTCTACAAGTTTATGACTTTAAAGCCCTGTATCCGGTCGATAAAATTAGAGCCTGCATGTTTATTATTATATAGATTCTTGTTGAAACATCTACCACGTGAACAGTGCAATCCAGATTTGTTAAGGAATATCTGCCATTTAATTATACATAAGTCATACTTTCAATATGATAATGAGTTTTACATGCAGACAACTGGTGTCCCAATAGGGAGTCCATTAGCTGGGATTCTGGCTGAGTTAGTCTTGAGATACAAAGAAGAGATTGTTTTACTGCCGATACTTTCACGCATTAAACTATACAAGAGGTATGTTGACAATATATTAGTTATATCAGAAAAATCTACTTATGTTGCGGATATAGAAGAAAAGCTCACAGACCCAGCATTAGGCTTAGAGTTAATTAAGCAAAAAGAAAGTGAAACATCTATTGATTTCCTAGACAAGAATTAATATTTATGCAGGTGAGAATCTTTTAAGTACTTTTAGAAAAGAAACTTACATACCTTTATTTATTAAAGCGGAATCCAAAGAACCTTGGCACTTTAAAATGGCCGCATTTAAAGCCCTATTACAACATATTGATACACATTGTACATTGACGGAAAGTAAAAACAAGGAACTCGTGTGGGTTAATAAGCAAGTTGTAAAACATGGATACGCAAAGAATATGATCTTACGTCTCTGGAAAAATATATCCAAACGAAAAAATGGAAGAAATAGAAACAATCCTACAAAAGATAGCAAACCAATGTACTCCTTACAAATTAACGATGTGACTTTAAAGTTTAAGAAGAAATTGGAAAGAATTACATTTAATAGGAGGAACACTTTGTTTAATATTATAAGAAACGACAAAGATAAAATCAACCCGCATTACTGTCCGGGTGTTTACGAAATACCTGTGTTTGACAGAGAACCCCGGAAGAATGCTAAATATATTGGATACATGAGCAGTTCTCTTAGGAAACGTATCCCAGAACATATAAGAGACATTAAGAATAATGCACCAACTACATCCTTAGCACAACATGCTATGATAACAGACCCTTAGGTAGAATGGGACAATGCAAAACTAATTTTGAAACATGAAGATTCTAGGAAGGGCAAAGTTGCAGAGGCACTGACAATATTTAAGAAACAAAACGAAAGCGTAAAACCTATTAATAGAATTGACCCTTCCACAATTAGCAACACATGGAAATGGTGCATGACCAATAAATAACTATGACATTTTTCTCCATACTACAAAAACATTTATAACTCCTTGTGTATACCGAAAGTTGTATGGATTAATGTTTATTCTTGTGTTGATTTTTTAATCTAATATTATTGTTTTTCTTATTTTGACATGTAAAGAATCTATATTTGTTAGTTGTTATTAATTAATTATATTAATTATTCTATTTTGTTTTTCGTTAATTAATATGTAATGACTCCTATTTTAAGTACTAATTACCAATATTTACATAAATTAAATTAAAATCTGTAATACTGTTGCTATGGCAATATCAAAATCTTTAAAATAATTGTAGAATTCTGTTAGCGTTCGATAGAATATATAAAAGTTGTGATTGTAAAATGTAATTTGTAGCAGAGGAGGATTCAAATAAAGAATCGAAAGCACTTCTACTGTAAAACTGGTGTTGTTTTTCAAAGTTCCTGCCTTTTGTACTAGTTTGAATATTAAATAACTGCTTGCTTGCACAATTGGGTATTGTATTTCAGAAAATCATAAATCTTTTCTCAATATCAAATCAAACACAGTTCCCTGACTGTGGGTGAACCAAAGTCATCTGGAGGTAGATCATCAGTGGGAGGAGCAAACAAACAAGAGGCATAAAACATGGCTTTGAAGTGTAAAATATTATTCTTCAACTTCAATTGCTATTAAATCACATATTATATAAAATTTTACTTCATATTTTAATTTTATCATGTTCTTTGATATGCGTTTAAGTTTATATAGAAACAATTTGCAACCAAGAAGAATTTTTTTGTTTTATGATTTTTTTAATCAGATGTATATAATATGCAAATTATGATAATAAGCAGATTCAAAAATTCAATGTCATTACAATTAATAATAACAAAATAATTTGTATTTTGGCTTAAAGAAAAAGACTGAAAGTATAATATATTCATTATATACTGTGAAACTGGGGTCAGAATTTATGATATGAAGGTATCATTTCTATCTAGAGTAAAACAATAATTTGTCATGTATGTTTATTATTATATCTTCCAATATTTATTTTGTAATTGTATAGTTACAAGTTAAATAATTTCTATGAGAAATGTTATGAAACCTTTAAAAAATTTACTAGTATAAATAAAAGAAAGAGCTGGCCACAAACAAGTTGTTTCATGTTAAATCACTATTCAAAATTAAATCACTATTTACAAGTTAAATCACTATTTAAAATCCAATAAAATAAATAATATATAAAAGTATTCAAAAATAAAGAAATTTGTTAAAAGTTTCTGTATAAATATAATAAGAAATGTAATAGTTTATACACATTCTAATGCAATGTGAAACATATGATGATCATGCCATGAAGCAATGATCTTTTTTAGAAATTATTAATTATGAATACAATGATATATCATATGTGAATGATAGCCATACAGGCTGGTAGTCTGGATGTATCATCATCAGTTGATTTTGATGCTTTGCAAAATGTAATGAATGCATTGGGAAGAACCTAGTAATTTAAGAAAATTTAATTTATTCAATCTTAATACAGAAAATTATCACATACAAATACATAGTCCAAAGTATCACTTCTGAATTAAAATAATCTATATATATAAAGCTTCAGATCATGTGTGTATGTATACATGTTGTCTGTCTGTATGAATCTGGCATATAGACAGATAACATATGTATTTCTTTATGACAGAAAGCTGAAATTTAGAGATATTGCATATTTTCTTCCAAACCAATCCAGTGGACCACTGAACTGATTTGGGAAAAAATATAGTAACTTGAAATTCCATCCAAAAGGGATAGAAAAGGGAAAAGCTAATCTCCAAAGTTTATTTTATGCCTTAAAAATCAGAATTTCTTGACCATCTGAATGTTTCATGCTGAAAAAAATATCCCTTCACATACTGATTAAAAAAATTTATACTCAGAAGGAGTCATAAAAGTAACAACCCCCTAAATTTAATGGATTTTTAACATTCATTTTATTTACACAAAAATCAGCATATAGAGAGTTTTAGGGGCTACAAATTATAAATCTGACGATAGTTTCAAATTTAAAATGGTGGATACAATATAACAACCTGAAATTCAATGAACATTTTAATTTAGTCCATTGCAGGAGTTAAAAATCAAATGTTGGACTTCAGTTACTGAGTGATTTTGATTATTATTTACAATTTCCTAAATTATATTTTATAATATTTTATACTTTAAAATACTGTAATAATAATCTTATGTACAATAATTTAATTGTAAACCTATTTGCATTTTTTTGTATAAACTGGATATTCTCATATATGTTTGATTAACTGAACTATGAAGGATGATCAAAAAGTAAGGTAACAAAGCCTGCAGTGAAACGTGTACATTTTATTTCATACAACCAATACAGCCAAATGATAGTACATACTTTAGGTTATTTTTCGACATAGTCTCCATATCGGTTTAGGCAATTGTAGGACGAGTTTGAATAATCCCTCCTAGTAAAAATCCTATCCTTGCTTGTTCAGCCACATTGTCGCAAAGTGTTTCACCTCCTCGTCTGAAACGAATCGTCAGTCTCCTAGGTGGACTCCTTCAAGTGAGGAAAGAGGTGAAAGTTGCTTGGAGCGAGGTCCGGGCTGTAGGGAGGGTGTTCGATGATGTCTCAGCAAAACTGCTTCAACAGCGTGGTGGTCTTCTATGCTTATGAGGTCGCGTGTTGTTGTGAAGGAAAACCTTGCTTCGTGAAGTTAAATCTTCTCACCGACGGCGTCATCTTCCTTCACAACAACACGCAACCTCATACAGCCCAGAAGATCACCATGCTGCTGAAGCAGTTTTGCTGAGACATCATCGAACACCCTCCCTACAGCCTGGACCTCACTCCAAGTGACTTTCACCTCTTTCCTCACTTGAAGGAGCACCTAAGAGACCGACGATTCGCTTCAGACAAGGAAGTGAAACACTTTGCGACAATGTGGCTGAGCACACAAGGACAGGATTTTTACCAGGAGGGGAAAAATCATCCCACGAACGACAAGGGCCTAAGCTGATATGGAGACCATGTAACCTAATGTATGTACTATCAGTTGGCTGTATTGGTTGTATGAAATAAGATGTACACGTTTCACTGCAGGCTTTGTAACCTTACTTTTTGATCACCCCTCGTATTTGTTTAATTAAACAATCAGTCCAGATAACTGGCACTTTAAAAACAGTCACAAGCTCTTTCAGCAGAAAAATAATATATTTAGAATATATTGAATTAAACATATTTTTCTTTCAGAAAAAATATGTTTAACTCAATATTATACACCAATATAATATAACAAGAAATATTTTCAGCTACCCTTACAGTCATCATCAGCTTAATTCAAAAATAGATCATCATATTCTAGTCTTAAATTTTAAGCTCATGATAGCTGCAAGCACAGCCAAAAGTACTTCTATGTTATGTTGAATTGGTGTATAGTATATTGAACTGAACATATTATTTTTCTGCTAAAAGAATTGTGACTGTTTTTAATTTTTTAACTGATGCTCTATTCTATACGCAACTCATATTTTTTTTATAAATGGATTTATTATATGTATAGATACATATTTTTCAAGTTTTAAACAAAAGTTACCTGTGTTTTTATGTATTTAAGTAGTCTTAGTTGAAGCAGTTTAATAGTATTGTTAATTAAAGTTACTGATATTTATTATTCACAATAAATTTAAAATAACATAGTGTGTTATAGAGAAACAGCTATTTATGTTTACGTTATTAATAAGATTATTATTTCTTTTAAACTTAACCTTTACCGCTCCTTTTTTTTTTATAGACACATGCCCTTTTACAATTCAAAAAAAATAAAATTTAATACTACACAAATTTAAAATAGAATGTAAGTTTTGTGTAAGTTATGGAAGCGGGTCAATAAACTGACCAAAAACTTTTAAATTAAGTATGTTTTGTGTTTCTTATCATCATCTACCTGCTTTAAAGGCTTGTGTTTTTGTATAGACAGTGTAAACTCCAGCAGGTGTGGAATTACTCGTAATAAAATTTAATATTCGATATTTTGATATAACTTTTTTCTTTTTAATTTTTTAGCAAGAAAAAAATTGGATTTTGTGGTCCATATACTATGTCCTAATATCATTTTTTAATTTTAGATTAAGGACCAAAAGAAAAAAAGAAAAAAATTACAAAATTATTATGCCTAATTTGCATATGTAAATTTTATGCATTTTTGGAAATTATTAATTTTTTCTGCATCAGACAAAGAAAATTTTTATTTACCTGAATTCTTGATGATATTCCGGCATCTAATAATACCAAATACTTCATAATTCTAAAAAATTTTTCCAACTAACGAAGATTATTTATTTTGTAATTTGATACTGCTAAGCCTAAACTGATAGCAGATGTAAACAAACTACTGAACATTGATTGAACATGGTCCTCTCATGGTTGAATTATCGTATTCTACTACACAAATAAATAAAATAATTATATATTATCTAATTTTCTTCTTATTTTCTTAAAATAATGTGCAAGAAATACTTTTTTCTTTATCAGAAGTATTAATATGTATAATAATGATGACTTTTATAAAAACTTAATTTTATAAATAAATATTGCTCTAATTTGAATTTGTAGCAATCATTGTGCCATCTATACACAAGATTTAGTATTATTTTTTAATAAATTATCGCTATTTACAATTGTTCTATTCAAGATTCACGTCAGTGTTTTTTAAAAATGGCGAATGGTGAATTATTTCTCTGTATTTAGTAGTTCTAAATCATAATATTTAATTATTTTTTACAAAAATATTATTATATTAGTATTTTCAAACAAAGAGGATAGGTTGTCATGGCTCTCCCCTTAGTCAACATAATGTAACTAATCCATAGCCTGAGGTCAAGCAGTTGACCTTGGATGGATGATGTTTGACAATAATTATGCACCCCTGGTCTACTAATTACTTGTTTCGACTGCAGATAACACAAAAATTACTTTATTATTTAAATTTTTGTGTTATATTTAAAATATAACTAATATAAACAATCAGCTGATTTTGAAATCTGTTGGATATTTCCCGCCATAATCTAGAATGCAGACTTCCGTGTCGATCATCAAGCATGGTATTGGTTGCTTTGCTTCTCTGATAAATGGAAATTTATATATTTTTAAATAAAACTAATTTATCAGATTTTGTGTGTGGAAAAACACTAAAATCACATTATTTGGAAAGGACCAAATTTTCCCAAATTATAATTTATTGGATCACGATAAAAGGGCCAAACTTTCCCAAATTATAATTTATTGGATCAAGATATCTAAGTAAAGGTAAACTAAGAAGGAAATGTGGAACATGATAGAGCAAGTCAAACAAATTCGGACAAACTGTTCTTGAACTTTTGGCAGTCCAAAGATCACAAATGTATTAAATGATTCGGATTAAATTTGAATTAAAGGGTTAATTAAAAATTTATTAAAATATCCCCTTAAAATCAAATTTTTGGTTAGTACAACAAAAATATGAAGAATATGATAAAATTTGATATTTTAACAATTTTTTCTTGATTGAAGCAAAAATAACGAAGTTATTAATTTTTAAACTTTGCCTCGGTGCCAAGTTGTAGGAGTGCAAGACGAAGGGAGCGTGCCTAAGGAGCCGAGGTACTGGAGGGATAAAGATTAATAATTTCAATTTTAAAAAAAGAACAATAATATTAATAGGCAATTACAGTTAGTATATAAATAAATTCAATTTTCATACTCACATTTCCACTTAGTGTCGTAGCAACTGTTCTTACTACTTGAGTTCCAGTAGGTGTTGCTGCAACAACACGAATTTGTTGTCCTGTTACAGGTGTTTGCCCTCTTGACTTTACAACCGTTACTGTACCAGCTATATTTAAAATTCACTGATTACAATTTACATAATAGTTATATTAATAATAATAAAACTTAATATATTGAAATTTATCAATTACTATAAAAAAACTAAATACATTTAAAACATATAGCATCATATTGCAATATGTTCAATTTCTTATTTTTCAAAGTGTACAAGGAGAAATACAATTATAAATTAAAATTACACTATATGATCAAAAGTATTGGGACACCCCTCCTGCCTCATGGAAACAACCGTAGGCCACATATAAATGAGTCCTACAGTATATAAAGAGTTAAAACTACATTGGAACCATTACATCTTCCGTTTGGGAGACAATGGGTCGGTCGGAAGAGCTCACAGACTTCCAACGTGGACAGATCATTGGATGCCACTTAAGCAACAAGTCAGTTCGGGAGATTGTTGCTATTCTGCAGATATCCCGTTCCACGGTACACAATGTCATCATGAAGTGGAGGTCCCAGGGTGCAACGGAGTTCAACCACGAAGTGGGAGACCCAAGAAATTGTCAGAGAGAGACCGTCGAGTGCTTGGGCGTGTCACAAGGTGCCATCGGACATACTCCACTGAAACGATTGCCAAAGAGTTCCATAGTGCCTCAGGAAGTGCTGTTGGTACAATAACCATTCGCAGGGAACTGAAATCCTTAGGTTTCCATGGCCATGATGCTGCCTACAAGCTGCACATCACCAGCATCAACATGAAGCAAAGGGTAGAATGGTGTAAATGTCATCGCAACTGGACCCTGGAGTGGTGGAAACAGGTCCTATGGAGTGACGAATCCCGGTACGCACTTTGGCATTCAGATGATCGAGTGTGGGTTTGGCAGATGCCTGGGGAACGCTTCCATCCTGCATGTGTTGTGTCGACAGTGAAGTTTGGTGGTGGATCAATCATGGTGTGGGGATCGTTTTCATGGTTTGGACTGGGCCAGCTGGTTTGAATCAACAAAGTTATGGACTCTGCATCGTACATCGACATTTTAAGCAACTCCGCGTTGCCAACACTGTGGCAACTGTTCGGGCTGGGACCAAGTCTGTTTCAGCATGATAATGCACCCTCCCACAAATCGAGGGCTGTGAAGGAGTGGTTTGAGGAGGCAGAGGTGGAAGAGATGGACTGGCCTGCCCAGAGCCCTGATCTCAATCCCATTGAACATCTCTGGGATGAATTGGAATGCAGACTTCATGCCAGGCTACATCACCCAACTTCAGCAGGAGAATTGTTCACTGTTCTTCAAGAGGAGTGGAGGAATATTCCTGAACAAACCTACCGACACTTAGTGGAAAGTCTTCCTCGAAGGGTCCAGGCTGTGATCGATGCTAAAGGAGGCCCAACACACTATTAAGTTTTGTTCAATAAAGACTATCATCCATGAGTAACAATGTCCCAATACTTTTGATCATATAGTGTATATATGCAGTTATTATGGTCTGAAGCATCCAAAATATTTTCTTACTGCATGAATGCAAATCCTTAATTATTAAGATTTTACATACACATTATTCTTGATGTTATTAAAGTATCCTAAATTATTCTATTTTAAAGATTATTTTTTTTTTCATTTTTTTTGTTTAATAAAAGACTAATACTTAGAAGTAAAAATTTCCTATTTTATTAGCATTTCTGCAAATTGATAGATCTTATATATTGTATTTGCTTTCAAAAATCTAATAATACTGTTATGATATGTAGGTTAAACAGCAAGTAAATTCCACTTTCCACTCACAAAAGAAATACATGTATTCAGAAAATTATACATGAAATTTAATATTTATGTTATTATAAATAATCATTTGATTACTTATAACAACATAAATATTTGATTGCTTAACATAACATAAATATTATCATAAGTATTTATAATATTATTATTATTTGTGGTACAGCAATGTGTGCACAGAGTAACTCCGGGGCAAAGTGCCATGTCAGACTCGAATCAAGACATGACTACTTGTGAAACTTAATTGTGTGTTAACTGTCTGTATCAGTGCTTTCTTACTATGTTGCATGTATTGATTAGTGATGCTTTTTGTAGTGTTACCTATGTCTTGGGACATAGATCTATTATTATTATTATTATTATTATTATTATTATTATTAAAGACATCAATGTGGCATGGAGTATCTCTGGGTCAAAGTGCTATGACGGACATGAGTCAAGACATAGCTACTTGTGGTGTTTAACTGTCTGTTAACTAACTGTCTGTGTAGTGTGAGAAACGTTGCATGTATTGAGTAGTGATGCTTTTTGTAGTGTTATGTATGTCATGTGTTAACTGTCTGTGTCAGTGCTGAGAAACTTTCTTACTATGTTGCACGTAGAGATTCTTTTTGAAGTGTTACATATGTCTTGGGATGTAGATCTAGTGTTTTGAGGCTTTTGTGTAGGGCGTGAATTTACTCCTGTTGAGGAAATAATGATGGGTACTGTGACTACCTTTTGCATTTACTTGTTGAGGAAATAATGATGGGTACTCTGACCACCTTTTGCATTCCCCAAAGACGCTTAATTTCTTGTGAAAGTTCTTTATACTTGCTAATTTTTTGGGTAAATGGATCCTGGATGTTGTGTGTGTCGGGTATTGAGATGTCTATAATATATGTAACTTTGTTTTGTCTGTCTATGAGAGTGATGTCTGATCTGTTATGGTGTACAGTTTTGTCTGTTAGGATTGTTCTGTTGTAGTACATCTTGTGTGTTGAGTTTTCTAAGATTGTGTCTGGTATGTATTTGTAATATGATGTGAGTGTGTTTATTAATTTGTGTTTGGTTGCAAGCTTTTGGTGTATTATATATGCTACTTGGTTGTGTCTGTGCAGGTAGTCTGTTTGTGCAAGCAGCTTGCAACCCGACGTAATGTGTTGAATTGTTTCAGGTGCTATGTGACATTTCCTACATGTGTCGTTTGTTAATGTGCTATCTTTCAGTATGTATTTTCTGTAGTTTTTTTGTGTTTATTATCTGATCTTGTATAGCTATTATAAACCATTCTGTTTCTGTAAATAGATCCCCCCTGACTAACCAGTTGTTTGACACTTTAGCATCTATAAAATGTTTCTGAAGGTAATGTGGGTGTCTGCCATGGAGTTCCTTTCTACATCAGGATGTTTTCTTTCCTTGTATGTGTGCAGTGTTGCCTATTTGGTTTGGAGTGTCATTATGTAGATTTAATAGTGTTATGTTTGTATCAGCCACGACTATAGCTTTTTGTAGTTGTGATGTATGTTGTTTCTTATGGAAGAACTCTCTCAGATTATAGATCTGTCTGTCCTTTAAATGTGGGATGTCAATAGCCCCGCTTCTTCCTTGCGTGGAAGAGTAGTTTTCTATGGCAGATTTCAGGTGATGGTACTGGTATTTTGTAAGTGTTGTTCAGTGTTTTCTTTGGAGTGATTCAAGTTCTGTCCGTGTCCACTGTATCACTCCAACGGAGTAAGTTAGTATGGAGTGATTCAAGTTCTGTCTGTGTCCACTGTATCACTCCAAAGGAGTCAGTCAGTATAGGTATGGCAAATGTGTTGATGGCTTGAACTGTTTTTTTTTTCCATTTAGATGTGTTTTGAGAAGGTTATTTAATTTGTTAGTACATAGTTTTGACAATGTTTGTTTAGTTTTATTTTGTTCTGTGAGTCTGGCTTGCTGGAATCCCTTTATTATTATTATTATATTATGTATAAATAATAAATATATAGTATATTATAGTATATGAGGGGGGACCCAAAAATAACCGGAATTTCCTGATAAAAAGCATGGACTTTATTTTTTTATTACAACTTTAATCATCTTCAAAGTATTCTCTAATGGTAGTAATGCACTTGTCCAAACGTTCATTCCATTGTAGGAAGCACCTTGCAAATACGGCCTCTTTGATATCTGCTAGTGCCATCATAATATTGTGTTTGACTTCGTCGACATTGGCAAAATACTTGCCTTTCAAGTCCCTTTTCATTCGACAAAACAAGAAGAAGTCCGCAGGAGCCAAATCTGGTGAATAGGGCACGTGGGTCAAGGTAGTCGTCTGTGAAGTCTGGGAACAAACTTAGCAGCCACTCATTGCATTCCCAAATTGTCATGCAAAATGCGCTGAATGAAGCTCCATACTCCGTTACCTGCCTATGTAAAGGAGACGTTAGACAAAAGTCCGATGTATTTCGTTGACCAACCTTTTAACTGGACTTCACATATCGCACAGCTGGAATCAGTCATCCAGGATGTAGATCTACACACAAAAGACAAAATTCGTTGGAAGTATGTTGCTGAATTTCAGAAAGCAAAAAGGAAATATAATGCTCCAATTACCAGAGAAAATTGAAAACTTCAAGCAGCTATCACTCTAACTCAAACATGGTTGAAAGATAACAACATAGTCTGCTCAAGAGAAGACAAAACCAAGAAGTTCGTATTATTAAATCGCAATTATTATAATGAGCTTATATACGACTTCTGCAACTCCAAAAATTCCATCATAATCAATTTTGACCCAACTGACCGCCTACAACGCCGGGTAAAAAACTTATGACAAATTCCGCCTTACCAGACTTTCTTAAAAATTCTGTCATTAAAGCCCCATCATGCCCGTGCTTAAGAGCGTTTATTAAAACACATAAATTTCCCATTAAAGCACGCGTAATTATTCAACGTTTCTTAGCTCCAACATTCTTAATTGAGAAAAAGTTAGCGAATTGGTGCAGAAAACTGCTTGAACCCTATGATATTTTTATTTAAAATCTTCCGCCGACCTGATTGATGTTTTGTTCGAGACAGGGCCTTTCCAAAAACGAAACTGTCAGTTTTCGATTATGAAGCGTTATATCCATCTGATGAGTTAATACCTGCTTCCCACGCACTTTTTCAATTTCTCGAAGAACACTTGCCCTATGTTGATGATCTTCCATCATGTCTAAGAGAAATTTCAGATCTTGTAACATTCCATTCTTATCTTATTTTCGACGGACATATCTTTAAACAAAATAAAGACGTGCCTATGGGCAGCCCAATGGGAGCTATCCTTGCCGAACTATCCATTCAGCTCATAGAAAAGCAAGCTCTACATCCATTTCTTCCACACATCAAACTCTATAAACGCTATGTTGATGACGTTTTAATAATCTGGGATGAAGAAGAACATAACGATGAAATCGTCAACGCTCTTAGTGATACTTCCCTTGGCTTACATATTAAACTTGACCAATGTAGCCATTCACACATTCACTATCTCGACATAAATCTTAGTATCGTCAATGCTGAATATTCCACTACTGTGTATAGGAAACCTTCTTATACTCCTATATTCATCCCAGCTACTTCACCTGATGCCTGGAGTCATAAAGTAGCTGCCTTTAGAGCTCTATTTAAACGCGCATTCACTCATAACACCCATTATATAGATCGATACAAAGAAATTGGGCTTATTATCAGACATGGGTTATCTCACGGATATAAGCTAAACGTCCTCGTCAAAATCCTACAACAAGTTAAAAAGAAGTTGAATAAAATCTCTCCTTCGCAAAATATTGCTTACAGTAAACTCCAATCTACTACAACCCTCAGGAGTTTAAGTAAAACGATTGAGCGTTGTACTGGCCGAAGCTCGTTTCTGAACGGAAAAACATACTCCTGAATTTGCTGCATAATGACAAAGACAATACGCCCTTTATCAACCAGACAGATATTTATAAAATCCCTCTAAAAAATCTAGATCTCAACAAAGATGAAGCGTACATAGGATATACATCCCGTAATCTTAAAACTAGGATCAAGGAACAAACAGACTGTACGACATCGAAAAGCAGAGATAAAGAGCAGCTATGGATCAAAAAACAGGCCTTACACCATGGTTATTCGATTAGAACTATCACATGCCTTTGGGAAAAGATTTCTAGAAAGAAACACATAACAGATAAAATGACAAAATGTGCAGATTTAGAAAATCGCCCGACCTGTTCATTAGAAATAAACGATGTTACGTTGAAATTTAAGAAAAAATTAGAGAGAATCACAGGACAAAAGATCGCTTTTAACAGAAGAAACACACTATTCAACTATATACGATCTCCTATCTCTAAACTCTGCCTATCACTATGAAGAAGATTTTTTTCCACATTTATTCACTCAGATCAGAAGTAATTTTAAATTAAATTTTTAAAATAAAGATATTAAAGAAAAATTTTAATTTTTGGTTTAATATACAAAATACAGACTATAATATATTTACTCTACAATAATTTTTTCTTGGTGTTGGGATTTTTTTTTCCGTCAGTGTATATATATATCAATATATAATATACAATAATATGAAAATACTTTTTCAAGAACTTCCATAACCATGACATTTTATTGACAAAGAGGTGTTTGTAATGATAAATGATATAGGGGAAGAAGAAAAGCAAATAAATTGTAACATCACATTGTAAAAATGGTTAGTGTTTTATTTTAACCATTTTTTCTATGACTAAGATAGAATTATTAGTATGTATAAGAAAATCGACTTTTTTAAAATTTATTTTTGTTAATAAATATTGCTGTAATTTATATACATAGCAATCACCATGACATCTGTATGATTTAGCACTGATTTTTGATAAATTATCCCATTTTACAGTTTTTTACTCAAGATTTGCTCAGTGCCCTTTTAAAAATGGCAGATGGAGAATTATTTCTCTGTATTTAGTCATTTTAAGCCATTAAATTTGCCAAAAATAATTAAAAATAATAATATTAACATTTTCAAACAAAGAGGATAGGTTGATATAGCTCTCCCCTTAGTTAACATAATGTAACTAGCCCATAGCCTAAGGTGATGTAGTTGACCTTGGTAGATGCTTTTTGTCAATAATTATACACAACTGTCTACAAATTAATTGTTTTGACTAGAGATAACACAAAAATTACTTTATTATATAAACTTTTTGTTATATTTTAAAATATAACTAATGTAAACAAAGGTCAAGAATGCTTATGATGTATCAGACACTTGTTATACTAACCTTTTAAATTTGTTTACAGTGCTGTTAACTTTTCTATAATATTAATGTAATGCTCTAGTAGAGCATTACATTAATATTATAGAATTTAAATATGCTCATAATTGCTGCTTTATTTTTTACATTTAAATTGTATTAAATTTCAGACTTTCTGCATGGCAAAAACATGATCTCGTCTACAGTTTAGTTGTGTCAAAACATGAGAGAATCTCATCTTGTTAACTAGAGATAACACAAAAATTACTTTATTATATAAACTTTTTGTTATATTTTAAAATATAACTAATGTAAACAAAGGTCAAGAATGCTTATGATGTATCAGACACTTGTTATACTAACCTTTTAAATTTGTTTACAGTGCTGTTAACTTTTCTATAATATTAATGTAATGCTCTAGTAGAGCATTACATTAATATTATAGAATTTAAATATGCTCATAATTGCTGCTTTATTTTTTACATTTAATTTGTATTAAATTTCAGACTTTCTGCATGGCAAAAACATGATCTCGTCTACAGTTTAGTTGTGTCAAAACATGAGAGAATCTCATCTTGTTATCATCACCTGAACAATTTTCACCAATAAATGTAATATCAAGGAAACATTTGAATAATTTCAACCTTTCAACAATCCATAACTAGTTTGAAGAAATATCAGCAACAGCGACCAAAGGGAGAGGTCGATGTCTGTTTTTCAGCAAACACTAGAAGTTGATTGAAGCATTAATTACAGACCTATATTTTAACATAGATGTGTTTAATAATTTTTGTTTCTTATATCAAAATATATAACATTAAAAAGTAATAATTGTAACTAACCTGTTGTTTTCGATGGACTATAATCGATATCACAAGAATGCAAATGCAAACTTTGGTATGCTTTAACCTTTAACATTCCTCAAATTAAAAAATAAAATGCCCCATACGCTCCAAGGAAATATGAAATATGATACTTAACCTTTTCCGCTCCAATGCCTTGGTAGCCAAGACAAGCGCGCACCGTCGTTAATTTATTCACAGGACGAGACCACCAGATTAATATTTGCTTACAATTCGGAAGCCGATGCTTCTGTCGATGCGATTAGATATCACGGACCGAAAACCAGAGGATCCAAAAGTGTTTATTTAAAAGATATAAATAATCAGCAGCTTCACGAAAGTCCTCGGGATCTATATCACTGGGATGTAGTGATTCCAAATGTGAGTGTAAGCAACTTTTTATATATTTTTTCGAATATGACTTTTACGTCGAAAAATTGTTTGATATAGGTGAAAGTTCCAGAAGACAGAGATACGGAATATTACTGCAAGTTTTTTACGGTTCCAGATTTAGATAGAAAGCATCACATGATTAAAGTAAGTTCTTTCCGAATAACTGATACCATCGATTAAATGCCAAATTTACTAACTTATTTATTCAGTTTCAGGCAATTATTCAACCCGGAAACGAGAAATTTGTCCACCATATGATATTATACGAATGCACGGAAGTAGAGAAGGAAAAATTTGCGCATCATTTAGACGAAGAGTACACCGAGTGCTATACGGAAGATAATTTACCAAAATTCCCATTTTGCTTAACTTTGACCTATGGATGGGCCGTCGGAGGCGGTGTAAAGTATTTCATAAATAAATCTTAAAAATTACGAGAAAATCTATAGCTATCTTAATCTTTACAGGATTTTATACTTCCTAACATGACTGGATTCCCATTGAATATACCTGAAGTAAAATGGTTTCTTTTAGAAATACATTACGATAATCCCGGTTTAGAGAAAGGTAATTAGCCATCTAATATCTATTTTAAATGCGGTTATTTTATATAACTCTGCTAAATAATGTAGTTATTTTATAATGTAGCACAGAAAGTCGTTTATTGTTATAGGTATCGTTGACAACTCTGGATTTAGAATCACATATACTCCAAAGCTTAGGAAGTACGACGCCGCAATTCTGACAGTGGGAAATTTATGGTATCCTTGCGTATTTGTACCACCAGAGCAGGATAATTTTATTGTCCCTGGCCACGGACATCCTTCTTGTTTGAGACAGGTAAGGCAATTAGGTTATTTGCATTTCTTTTAAAGAAAACAAATGCCAAAGAGTTTACTTTTAGCGAATTCCACCTGAAGGAATCAAGGTATTCGGTGCTTTACTACATTCACATGTCATAGGTAAAGTAAATTATTAACTATAATCTTAATCAAATGCTGTTGTTAATATTGACCATAACTGAGATAGAAGTCAAAGCCAGATTTAAAATTTAGGTAAGAAAATAACACTTCGACATTTCCGCGGCGACGAAGAACTTCCTCCTCTAGCTAGAGACTTGA
Source organism: Olivierus martensii (assembly GCA_000484575.1). Lineage (NCBI taxonomy): Eukaryota > Metazoa > Arthropoda > Arachnida > Scorpiones > Buthidae > Olivierus > Olivierus martensii. The sequence continues at coordinate 1,158 of AYEL01075371.1, read as the reverse complement.
ATTACGACTTTAATTATCAGGTATTATGCTATTAAGTAGTTATTATAAAACTAATTAAAGAATACTTTATTTAAATTTTATAATTTTTACAGGAATTCAGAATTTCAGTCAAAGAACGCGTTTTATTGCCTGTAAGCATAATTCGCATTTTCTATGATTTACAATTCGGCATAATAAATATTTAATAATTTTATATAGAATGATCACTTGATTTTGGAATGCATTTACGATTCTTCAAGAAGAACAAAACCAACATTTGTAAGTCACATGTTTTATAATACTTATAGTATTTTTAAATAATATTAAAATATAGTTAGAGAATGGTCTAAAATTTTAAAAATTATCTGAACAATCAGAAAACAATCTGGAAGCTATAGTATTCTTTAGACAGATTTTTCTTGATAGTCTAAATTTTTAACAGCATTATCCAATTTTCTTACTGATTTTTAAGGCATATCTTTCTTGTTGTTAACTTTTTTACATTATTTAATATAATAATATAAGTATATTTTAAATTACTTTTACATATAACAATTAAATGAATATGTTACAATAATCACCCGATAAGATATCACAAATTCTCAATGATTCCATCAGAGATAAAGTACTTTGCCATTTTCAAACCGTACACAGTAAATATAAAGACATTAAATTATTATACATCGAAAGACTATTATTCAACATGTTTTAATAGGGGAAAGTCTCCTAAATTGTACCGACTTTAATAAATGCATTATATTTTTTAAATAAGATGCAAAGAAAAAATGTAAAGGTGTCGATAGCGTAAAGTACTGCCTGTTCAATGTTATTACTGTTTTGAAACAATAATACTATTTATTTTATCCGTAGTATTTAAGAAAAAGTAAAAGTACGTAAACTGGTACCAATTTAAGAAACCTTATCCTAAATTGTACCTCCCGTTTCCTAAATTGTACCTGGCCAATAATTTTGGAAATAACAATAGTTAGTATAAACAATACCAATTTTTTTAATAATTATTGTTATTAATATTATGTTTTCTAAAGCCTCTACTGTAAGAAACAAACCATTGCTACTCTTTTGGGTCAGTGCTGACAAATGGATGTGTCCAACAGGGTGATTTATTTTTCTTAAAATAGGAAAACAATTATAAGAACAAAACATAGGAGACTATTTTTT